>CAVNYN010234847.1:0-30553 GCA_963692815.1 Nyctanthes arbor-tristis
GCTGATGAATTTGTATAGGAATAGGGTGGAATGCATTGATTCCTTGGACTTCAAGGATCTCAAAAGGCCATTTTAAATTCAGATTTTTTTGACACACATATATTAGTTTATTCTATACATGTAGAAAAATATACACACTGCAAATTATTGAATAAAAGTATTTTTTTGTTATTTTAAGTGCTTGTATTCTCCTATTGATTTTTCTTGTCTTCGGGTCTGTTTGGTTTTCAATTATAATAATTGGTACTCCTTCCGAACGATTTACCTTATCCACTTTGTTTTTTACACAAGATTAAGAAAATTATGGGGAAAGAAAATTTACAAATTAACTTTCTAAAATATCCCCATTTAAATGAGTGTACATTCAATGCAATGAACACAGAAATACACCTATTTAATTAGAGGTATAAATAATTGTAAATAAAATTTAAAAAATAATACTGAATAAAGAAACATGACAAGATAAATGGGGCAAATAAAAAAGAAAACAATGACAAGGTAAATGAGATGAGGAAGCATAATAATATATATTATCCCAAATTTCAATACAATGATTGAGTCAAATTTAAATTCAAGGGAAAACTATTTATAGTGGTACTAGTTAAACCAACGTGCGTTGTACGGGTAGAAAAACTTAGTAAAATATATTATTAGATAGTTAAAAGTAAATCTGTAATATTTATACGTTGAAGAAAATATAAAAACATAAGTATACATTAATTGAATCAATAACATCGATGGACTTAATAATCGTGAAGTTCACGATCGTTTAAAAGACAACATATATTCTTATATATAATCCTTTGTACATATATATAACAAAAAAAATACCTATTACCTACCTCATTTTAAAAAATTCTAATAAAACTAACAAATTCAAAAAAAATATATAAAATGTATTAAAAAATTCAAATAACATTAAACTCATCAATACACAAAGTAGAGATGGTGAATTAATGAATTATGATAGGTTAGAGTTTGTTTTATAATTGAAATTTCAGATTTGATATTTTAATTTATTAGTAAAAAATATTAACAAACAAAACTAATGGGTAAAATTGTTAAGATTTAGTTGTTAAACCAAATAGTCACAAGTTCAAGTCTTCTATGAGTTCTTTTACAAAAGTTTTTATTAAAAAAAAGGAACAGTTACCGTAAAATTTACCAAATAAAAAAGTGGGAAAATTGCAGAACAAAAGGTACTGAGACTTAAGTGGATTAATTAATATATAGAATATAGATAGGATCACAGTATCGTTGAAAAATTATGTGTTGGTTTTCTTAATAATAATAAATTGGGGAAATTATATGAGTTACTGTGCACAAGCAGTTTTTTCCCTGTTTGCTATGTTTTTTCAAAAATACTGTGTTGTTTTTTTATATTATTTTATTATTTTATTTTATGTTATTTTTACTCCCCCAACCCACCCTCGGGGGACAAGGCTATTAAGGCCCAGTAAGGGCAGATGCCATCACTGAAATTTTAGACTCCTTTATATCGCCCACACTATCTTAAGCCCAAATCATGCAAAAAGCTTACATTTAGAGTCCAAATTAAAATAATTCCTACAACAAATAAACCAATAACAAACCCAAAAGAGAATTAATATTGCAGTTCTTCATATCGTAAGCTAATTGAACCCAAATTGCTTTTTTGCTCCATCAATCATTCGTATGCTTTTTCTCTAGTGCTTAAAATATTTAAGCACACGTAAAAATCATCATGAATGGACTAAAGCGTAGATCACAGTGAGAATAACTATTAGACTATAATTTCCTCAAGTAAACATGGCACAAACACCCAGATCTGCAGAAAGAATGACCTCATTAAGTATGTGTTTCAATTGTAAACAACATATACAACCCAAACATAGACAAATATACAATTCAAAAATTGCAAGACGATGTTAAATGAGGAAGAGAAAAGGACAAACATCAGTTGCTAGAATGCATTTTTCAATCAAAGATTCTCTCAAAAGAATATTAAGCTAAAGGATTATAAGACATAATATGTCTATCCATACGGTGATCCTTTAAACTTAACTTTTACGAATTTGTTTGATCCATGCTACGACATTTCACCTACTACAGCAATAATTTTTAGTCTCTTAAACAGTTACAGGTAATGCTTCCTTCTTTCTTTCTTTCCTTTTTTTCTTTTTTTTTCCAATGTACTTTTAATATCTTCAATGAATGTCAGTAATAGAGTAGTGTTTCAACTCTAAATTTGATTTTGAAATATTTTAGAATAGATGTTATCCATATATGTTTGGGTTTGTGATTTTTATCTATGCTACACTAAACAAGGGAAATTAGGAGTCTCTTTCTAAACAGTTTGATTTTTAATTACTTTGATTATTTATTTATTTATTTATTTATTTATTTTTTTACTTCATTGGTTGTAGTTGATTCTTAGGACTTATAGTAACTAGTCTATTTACCTGTCGAGAGAGTATATTCTGTCATGGGTATTATGAAGGATTGGTCAGTCGGTTGGGTAATCGAATGACTGATGATTGGATGAATGATAGTCTTATTGTTTATGTAGAAAAAGATATATTTTTGAAGATTGACAATGATGTTATTTTACAAAGATTTCAAAATATGAAAACTCGAAAAGAGCAATTGTAAGGTATCTTATTTTAGTAGTGTTTTTATATTGGAACATTTTATTATTTTTGACTTGTTAGTCCTTGTATGTCGTCTCTTTCACTAAACACAAATGCCAACTTGGCCCTTGCACACTCAACCACCCCACCCACCTACTACCCCTGCCACCCCATCCCCTGCCGGCTGGAATCTAGCCAGCTGCCTTGCGACGAGCGTCCGACACTTGGAATCCGGCCACTAGATTCTAGAGATTTTTTTATTTCTTTTTCCTTTCTCCCTCATTCCTTTTACATTTTTTTCTTTTTCTTTTTTTTTTCCAGCAATATTGTCGGAGTCTTCTTCTTCATTTTTTTTCATTTTTGTTTTTGCCTTTTTGTTTTTTTTCCATTTTCTCTTTTTCCTATTACAATTTTTTGACAAAGTTTGCTATATAATAAATAATATTTTCACATTCGAATGTTTGTTACGTTTAACAGGTTATGTTACCTATATAACATGTGTAACAAGCTATGTTTTTTGTGTAATAGCATATATATTTTGTCTAATAATCTACGTTATCAAACAATCTATATTATTCATGTAAAAAGCTAATATAGAGTACATGTTAGAATGGATCGAGAGAGAATTGGATTCAAGATCAGGTTGAAATTTAGGTATTTTTGGCGTTTGGTGCAGAATTTAGTTTATAATACCTTTTCAAAAGTGGAACAATGGTCAGGCTCATCAAACTTAAGGTTAATAAGAACCATCAGTTTTCAGCAATCCGAGGTCACTTAGGCCTTTGAATTTGTGATTTTCTATTTTCCTATTTTTCATTTTTTATATTTTATGTTTTTTTTACATGTCTATAACTATTTAAATACCGTTCAAACTTGTTTTAATGATTTATTACCTAATTGAAATCTATGTTATTTGTCTAACATATCATGTTATGTGCATAACACGCTATGTTATTGTAAAGCAGGTTATGTTATGTACTTATGCAACAAGCTACGTTATTTGTACAATGAGTCTTGTTATTTGTGTAATAAGATATATTATGTCTGTAGTAATATTTGTTATCAAACAATTTGTGTTATTTGTATGACAAAATAAGTTTTCTGTGTAACAAACTATGTTATTCGTACAACTGCCAATGTTAAAATAGTATAACATCATCAATTATATGAATTAAAACGTCAAACAATTAATACTATATGAATTTAAAAAAAAGATTAAAAAAAAAGAGAGAAAATAAAGAAAAAAGGAAAAGGAAAGAAAAAATAAAAAAAATCCAGCCAACAAGGTCGTCGAAATCCGACCAGCCAGTCACTGTCTACCGGCTTGAGGGTGCGGTCGGGATGGAGTTGGGTATAGGGGTTGTGGAGATGGGATAGGGGTGTTAAAAAAATTATTAAAGAGAGAAAATAATAAATATATAAAAATAACATACTTGTTGCCTCTGTAACACAGTATGTTAGACTATTTCTAGAATTTAAAACTTTTACCAAATATCTATATATATCTATATATATATATATATATATAAGCACTTAAGATGCATTTCTATTTTTCCCGCCCATTTCAGTGTTGTAAATGTCATGGTCCGTCTTTTACGATACATTTTATGATGTGACCGCACTGCCTCTTGTTACAGCCTATTTAATTTTTGTGCTGGGTGCACTGTTTTCCCTAGCCCAAAGTAACTATCTTGTATAGGAAAAAACTTTTAACTACAATTGAGCTGAAAATCAATAGTTAGGCCAATCAATAGTTATGTTAAAAGCATTCCACCTTCCACTTTTATATAAACTCAGCCAAATAATATTATATTCTTAATCTGATGTGGGATTTCATCAGCCTTAAATCATATATCTTCCATTTTAATTTTATAAAGTACACCATCAGCTGTTATTTGCTATCAGCTTGATGTGGGATATAATTCAATTCTCTCTAGAAATTGCATTTCTAACATCCTATTTTATAACGCTCAACTTTTTTCTATTTTATTATGTAATCCGATGTGGGAATTTATACATCCTAATATACACATATTATTATATATATTTGTTTTAAAAGGACACTCATGTTAGATTTGTGTTTATTAGTTATTACATGGATATCTCTTCATTAGACAATATTATATTCTTAATCCGACGTGGGATTTCATCCGCCTTAAATCACATATGTTCCATTTTAATTTTATAAAGTATACCCTCAATCATTGTTTGCTATCGACTCGATGTGGGACACAATTCAATTCTCTTTGAAAATTACATGTCTAACATCCACTTTTGTAACATTCAATATTTTTCTATTTTATTATGTAATTCGATGTGGGAATCTGTACATCCTAATATGCGCATATTATTATATATATTTGTTTTAAAAGGACACTCATATTAGATTTGTGTTTATTAGTTATAACATGAATATCTCTTCATTAGACAATATCATATTCTTAATCCGATGTGGGATTTCATCCGTCTTAAATTGCATATCTTCCATTTTATTTTTATAATATACACCCTCAGCCATTGTTTGCTATCAACCAGATGTGAGACACAATTCAATTCTCTTTGGAAATTGCATTTCTAATATCCACTTTTATAACACTCGACATTTATCTATTTCGTTATGTAATCCAATGTGGGAATCTGTATATCTTAATATGCACACATTATTATATATTTGTTTTAAAAGGACACTCATATTAGATTTGTATTTATTAGTTATTACATGAATATCTCTTCATTAGACAATTTGTAAAATTTACAACCATACCTCTAAAAAAAATTAAAAAATAAATCCGAGCACCCTGAGAAAAATTCCTGGCTCCTTCCCTGCTTTTTCCCCCAATTTTCACTGTAAATTCCCTTCTCTTTCTTCCCATCTTTCCCTTTCGAGTTCCTAAAGATTCTTATTTCCTAATCTACTGTTCTAATTGTTAATTCTCTCCGTGCTTTTGATTATTTCCTAAACCGCTGTTCTAAAATCTCTACGATACGTATTTTAATTTCCTGAATCAACGCTAAATTCTCTGTGATAATATATCTTAATTTCCTAAATCAATACTAAAATCTTGGCGATTTATTTTCTTTGACAAATGGGAGTTCTTATAGACTTGGACTATTGATTTCAGGGTTTGATTGGTTGAGAATTTGGTCTAGAGGCTGCGGTGGATTTAAGAATTTGGTCTAAATACTTAAAGTGAATTCAAGAAGATATTAGACAAGTAGAAGAATACTTAAATGGCGAAAAAATTAGTTGGATTATCCATTTTTAAAAAATTCGGTCATTTGAATTAAAACTTTCAATAAATCTCTCAACTATTTATTTTTCTGAATTAATTTACTATATCAATTCAATATATGGAAAATCTCTCTTATTTATAGTGTAGATCTATTAGTTCATAAGAAATTTTAGATCTTACTAATGATACTTATAATAGTATCATGATTTGCTGAAATTTCAGTGGATTATTTGTTCCTTCAATTTAGTGGGTTTTTTTATATTCGGTAATTTTAATGATACTTATAATAGTATCGTGATTTGCTGAAATATTGATTTATAGTGTAGAGCTTTAATTTAGCTTGAGGGATCAAGAAAAGACTCACTTTTAAATTAGGTTTTTATTGAAATTTGGATTCAACTAATGTGTCGGTAACTTTTCAAAATATCCACTGAAATCTTTGTCATTTTTGAATAATTTTTTTATTTTTGCATTCATTACCTATTTTTTGGTAATCATATAATGCACAGAATCGATTTTGCCAGCTATATATATTTTTGAGTTTTTTTAGCGAGTTGTATAGAAATATTTTATAGACATCATAAATATTATTTGTATGTAGGTTGTTGGGTATTGTTATAGGCTTAATTAGAATATGTTCGTTAGGTTCACATATATGATAAAAGGTGTGTTTATAAATTAGCCCAAATTATTATATTACTATGTCAAAAAAATATTAAAAAAATGAAAGATAAAATGACTTGGTGCTAAATGTTTAGATCAATTCCTCGAGAAAAAATGGGGAATTACAAATGTATCATAACAATATTAGCTTTTGTTAATTTCCTCTTATATCTGCAAGCAATTAACCCACTTAATAATTAAATAAACAGTGCTATAGTCAATGAATTTTAAGATTCCACAATATACTGAAATAAGAGGGAAAAACTTTATTGAGATACTATATGGTCAAGCCATACCATATGGTAACAGATCGAGACTAATTGTTTGACACAGGCCTATATCATCAAGTTGATCAATATATTAGATATTATTCATTTTAAAAGTACAGAGGAATATATATTGGATTCTTTTTCATTTTTAAATATTCGTTACTTGATGGTTTATTCCATTTTCACTTATCATTTTTAGAATGTCTTCCTATGCAACGCACATGTACAGTACTAGTTTTGGAATAAACTATAGTTAGGCAGATATTTGCGAAAAAGCCCCTAATAAATTCTAGTTATAAGTCATCAAAAGGCTTTAATAGTTTGAACTCCAAAATTGTCTAAATGTTTGCTGTACAATTGGTGAGAATTTCAAGAATTTAAGGAAGTTTCAAATTCTTGCATCTGTGGGTGTCATTATATGGGTACGTTGCCACGCCCCATTATTTCATCATTATTATTAAGTTGTTTCTTTGTTTCAATGACGGAAATTCTTGTCTTATTTCAAAGTAATTAAAATGCTAATGAGGGACGAGACGTGCCAGTCAAATAACTTCCCAAATTTTCATAAGTTCATTGTGATGTTCCTTTTGATTTCTTCATTTTTACCTAGAGTTACATTATCAACAATTTTTTTTTTTTTAGGGTGACTTACTAATTCATTTGCTTTCGTATGAACTTTCTTATACGCATAGGTTGGTTTGGCTTTACAACTCATTTTCCTGTTTAAATTACATACTAAAGCAAACATACATGATAAACTATATAAAAACCATTTTATTGATCAATTAGCTGAACAAAGGATTTGGAAGAGATCGGAAGAGCACAATTAGGCTCCCAGTCCATACAAAAGTTTTCCTTATATTCTTACATTACATGCCTTGTTTCACCTTATTTATATATATCTCCATATGTATGCTTATTCTTCTACTTTTACCTTCTTACTAGATTCTTTTACTAAGCGAAAACCATATGTTTATCCTTCCAAACTTTTTCATAATGTAAATATGTAAGGGTGTATGCACAAAATACATTAAACTCATAGGTTGTTCCTAAATACATTAGGAACAGAGGAGATCTTCATAGTAGGCCCATAAGTCAGTTTCCACCACATGCAAGATCTTACTTGAGTCCAGAGACATTCTCCATTCTTTAGCTTGATGTTCATAAATTTTGAGATTGATCATCTACAAAAGTGGAGATAAACATGAAGTGAGTACTATATACCCCATGAGTAACTCAATATTTTGGTTTGCCACAAAGTTACAAAAATCATTTTTACATCACAAGTTCAAGAAACATAAAGATGCACAAACTTTTTTGAATGCATAATAGGGCCCAAGCACTAGAATTACTTACTACTCATAGTGTGCAATGATACAATCCAAATGCCAAGTTGGTCAGGGCAATATAATATTAAGTGGATCCATACTTAGCTCCAGTTGACCCTTACTGGAGTTCCAAGCAAAGAGCATTATCAAATCAAATATCATACTAATTATAGAGTGCATTAAGTAAAGGAAGTGATTAACTAATAAGTGAAAAAAAATCTAGTGACACTTGAACACTTAGAAAATTTCTCACATGAATCAAATAGGAGACCACTTGGCATTCTTTGTGGCAAAGATGCACCCAGGCTTCCAATTGGACTTATTTTCATTGGCTATTTATAAATTCTATAGGGACAATTGGAGCCTTTTTCATAGGTGGAATCCAAAAATTTTTAGTAAATAAGTGAGAAATTCGTCTATAAAGGGAGCTAGTCTTAGAAAACTACAAAAAGACTTCCAAAACACTCCCTTTGCCTCCCAAAGAAAGCCTCTTTCATATATAATATATAGAAGCCCTACTTGAAAAGGCTACTTTGCTTGAATAATACCAAGAATTTGATGGTATCTTTCCACTTAAAAATATCCAGGAATCTTTAAAGAAACAAGATCAAAGGTGAGTAACCAATATTTTGGTTTCCCTTGACATGTATAAGTTTTAAAAGAAG
Source organism: Nyctanthes arbor-tristis (assembly GCA_963692815.1). NCBI lineage: Eukaryota > Viridiplantae > Streptophyta > Magnoliopsida > Lamiales > Oleaceae > Nyctanthes > Nyctanthes arbor-tristis. The sequence goes on from CAVNYN010234847.1 coordinate 8,768, forward strand.
AGCATTTGTTTTGATGTCATATTATGATAAGAAATGAAATGTTTTCTTGCATGTGAATCACTAGCATTACTCAACCCGTTTTGTATTTGTTTGCTTTGAATTATTTCCGTACCATGACCTATTCAATGATTCCTAGATAAGGACGATTAATATGGTATTTGATTTGATTTGATACTGCTCCTTTCTTGGAACTCTGGTAAGAGTCAACCGGAGCTAAGTGTGGATCCACTTAATATATATTTCCATGATCAACTTGGCATTTGGATGGTATCATTGCATTTCGGGTAATAAGTAATTCTAGTGCCTGGGCCCTATTTTGCATTCAAAAGGTTTGTACATCTTTATGTTTCTTGAACTTGTGACGTAAAAATGATTTTTGTAACCTTGTGGCAAACCAAAATGTTGAGTTACTCACGGGGTACATAGTACTCACTTTGTGTTAATCTCCTCTTTTGTAGATGATCAATCACAAAATTTACAAACATCAAGCCGAAGAATGGAGAATGTCTCCAGACTCAAGTAAGATCTTGTGTGTGGTGGAAACCAACCTATGGGCCTACTATGAAGATGCTCCTTTGTTCCTAATGTATTTAGGAAGAACTTACTAGTTCAATGTATTTTGTGCCTACGCCCTTGCACATTTACACTATGATAAAATTTGAAGGATAAACCTATGTTTTTCACTTCGTAAAAGAGTCTAGTAAGAAGGTAAAAGTAGAAGATTAAGTATACGCATGGAAATATATATAAATAAAGTGGAACATGGCATGTAATGTAAGAATATAAGAAAAACTTTTGTATGGATTGGAAGCATAATTTTCCGTGTACAGGCTTCCAAATCCTTTCTTTGGCTAGTTGATCAATAAAATGGTTTTTATATGGTTTATCATGTATGTTTGTTTTAGTATTTAACTTAAACACAAAAAACAATCCATGAGTTGTAAACCTAGACCAACCTATGCATATAAGAAAGTTCATACGGAAGCAGAAGAAATTAGTAAACCACCCTTGAAAACAAATTATTTCGTTGATAGTATCACTCTAGGTAAAAATGGAGAAATCAAAAGAAACATCACAATGACCTTAAGAAAATTTAGGAACTTATTTGATTGGCACGTCTCGTTCCTCGTTAGCATTTTAATTACTTAGAAATATGACAATAATTTCCGCCATTGGAACAAAGAAACAACTTCATAATAACTATGGAATAACCGTGGCGTGACAAGAGTATCGAAATCTAACTTCTGCAAAATGTTGAATAAAATGTTCAAGCTCATTTGGGAGTTTTAAGAACTTTAAATATAAATCCAGCATAACATCAACATTATAGAAGCATCACATGTTAAAAAACATCCTAAACATCATTTCATTTAGTAATCATCATAAAATTCACCCCAAAGAGTATCCATAATCTCATGTCATCATGTAGCCATATTCATTTTATGTCATACGCTCGTAGACACTACTTAGGCCCTAGGTACCTTATGACCCATTCGCCCTAGGCGGCACAACAATCAACTTGAGCCATAGCTAGTACAATGAGCCCCTTTGTTTGGGCAGTGTTCATCATGTTAGCATGTGCCATAGACCCCTTCGTCCCGTCAGCTGCATACTCATAATATTGGATACAAGCTTTGGGGTTTTTATGCATCATAAACCACATTTCAAATATAACATTTTCTCTACAAATCATAACAGTGTCATTTCACATTAAAAAAATCCCCATGAACTCTTCTAGAGAGAGTATCAACTTTTGGGAAATTTCATGAAAATACGTGATCATGATAAAATATTGCAAGTTCATATTGCAAGCTAATGTGAAAATCAAAGTATAATATATTTTCATTTAGGAAGAAAAGAAGAGGAAAATCTCTACTCACCGGATAAATAGCATCATTTTGTGTTTAATTTCCTTTGATCTTAATCATTTCTTGCGACATTATATAAACATTCTACTTAATATTTAATTTCTTTCTATTTCTCAATTCACACATATAACTCAATTCTTTTACTCAATCCTATTTATCTTCTTTCTAGCGTATTTACTAGTTAAAGATTTTCTCGTTTAAGTAACCATCTTCATCATTATATACTAAATTAGAAAGCTCAATAATTACTCTTCATATATACACTTAACTAAACTCTTTTGTTAAATATGTGCATCAGTTATTGAATCAAGATTTAATTCAACTCTTCAAACAAAGATTGTCAAGTTTTCCTGTTTGGACAATATACATTTAAAACCATTTTAGAATCAAGAACGACGTATTATGTTTATGAGATTCTTCTGGAACATAGAAAACTCATATAAGTTCATTATTCATGAAATTAAGCCCAAGAAAACTAGGTTGTAAACATCAAAATATTTTTCTGCCTACCGAAAATCTATTCTCGGGTCTATATGTCCATCCTAACAAAACAGGTCATAAAAACTCCTAACAATCTCCAAAAGGTGCCATTCGAATTCCGGATGATAGATAAAGCATAGAAGATCATTTTTTAACTTGTATCTTATTAAAATTCCGGATGATAGATAAGGCGTAGAAGATCATTTTTTAACTTGTATCTTATTAAAATTTCACATATACAATCAGTTATGACTTTCTAAATTTGAAGGGCAAAACAACATCCATAATAATTCTATGCCTAAACTCCTTTTATTAAATTCATACATACTTACTTGGCTTCCTAGAATTCACTATTAACCCCTTATGCTTTCATTAAATACATGGCCTTCCTTCTTACAATTAATCCAACAACTTCATTTAATTAAAGAAAATACTATGGAATTCACTTTAAAGTCCCAAGGAATACCACTTTCAAAATTTCAGCTTTAATTGTTAGATCGGAAGAGCACTTCTTAAACCATAACTTCATATACTAACTTTACATAATTTTATACTAAGCCTTGGATGATTCTAGTTTCATGTATAAGAATAATTTCACGCCATTTAAACTTATAGAAGTACTAAATCATAACCAATTACTCAATTCTATAAACATTTCTTAGCCTTAGAAGAAGACTAAATCTTAAATTTTATATGAAAAGAAGGCTTAAAGGTGAGAAATACTAACATTTGAGTCTAGTTCTCTATTCTTCTTCCTCTTTTCTCCAATTTTCCCAAAATTTGCTCCCGTTTTCTCTTGGCCAACTTGCTCTCTCTCTCTCTCTCTCTCTCTCTCACAGTTTCTATCACCTCTCTCGGTCTCCCTCAACTCTCTCTGTGTATGTTTATATGAAAATGGCCCAATCTAAGAGAATTCTCTAGATAGTTAGGAAAATTTCACCTAAGGTCCCTCAGCTTCTTGCTTTCTTTATTTAACTACCAAACTTATAATATAACTCCATACAAAACCCAAACTTATTTAATTATTTCAATGGTAGCTCTAAAAATTAAATTAATGCATCTTAGTCCAAATTTGACATTGACTTACTAGTACACCTTTGACTTTGATGGGTAAAGGTTGAACTTTGAAAATAGCAAGGCGGGTCATCACAATCTTACCCCCTTCAAAAGAATTTCATCCTCAAAATTCAACAGTTGTAAGATCTGAAGAATGAAATTACTAAGATTGCACTTGACCTTCACTCACCCCGTATAGTTTTCTATAATATGAGGTCTCCAAAAGACTTATTAGCATAATTGTCTTGTTATTTGACATTTATGTCTTGCTAAATTAAGTCTTCCATCTTCATTTCTTAGATTTCATTTGTGACTTGCATAATTCGTTAACTTAATAACTTCACTCACATGTATTAACACTCAACTTCTTTTCTTTTATAATCTTTTCTCTACATGTACTTCCCCTACTACCATTTTCCTCGTAATCATTCAATTGTTGGTTAACCTTGCAGTGGATCATGATATCATGTAGATCGGAAGAGCGTCTTCACGAGTCTTAACAATGAAATTTTTAACCATAGTTATATTCTTCTGGCTCAGTCTTTCCTTCTAATTTCATATAATACTCATGTTTAATCCACTCAATTCATAGATATAAGTTGTCCACTTTGTAGTCACCTCTAGTATCCCTTCATCTTGTAAACTATTGTGATATTATATTTCCAAAATCTCAATAACAAATGTGATTCAAAATCAACTATCGTTTCACTTTCTTAATTCATACTTACATTATCGTTCCAATTATATACAAATATGACTTCATGTCCACTAGCATGTTCGCAAGTAATTCTAGTAATAAGAGTCTTGTAAGTTCTCGTAGTTCTAAGCTTCTAAATCCAATCATGATCGATGAGAAAAATTCAGTGATACTATGCCTTTTTCAAGTCCTCACTTTCTTTTCATATTTATTTATTTATTATTTTTATTTTTTTAAACCGAAAAATTTTCCAATGTGATTCCATATTTTTGTAGATCTACGTAACATACATACATGGGGTTTTCTTCTGCTCTACATGGGGTTTTCTTCTGCTCAACTCTTTTGCTCTTTGTTACAGTTTTTCAATCAACTATTGATCCAATGACATGCTAACATTATGATCAATTAATATCTCTCATTTACCTTCTTTTTGGAAAATAATGACAGTGAAAAGTTGAGTACATCTTCTTTCATTGACGTTGTATTCTATATCTATTAGAAAATATTAACCCCCACTCAAAAGACTCAAGGGAAATTAATAAGAATTAAGGGAGGATTAAAGTAAATTGGAATGCTTTAACTCTTGAATCCTTTACCAAAATTTTGTGAAGTCAACATTAGCGAAAGCTATGACAACTGGCACTTCAATTAGACTGGATAGAAGGACATCATTAATAAATTTCTATGCTTACTTGAAGGATGAGGGTCACAAGCAATTGATCTAATAAATAAATAAATGCAATAAAGGATGATGGCAACTTTGGGCAGATAAGGAAAAAGAACTATCATATGGTAGGATCTAATGAAATAAACAACTCATATAAGCAATAAGTGGTGGGGAAAGAAACTGAAGATGTGATTTAAATGATCATTTCCCCTCATGTTACAAGTTGAGATCTAGTCTATATGATGACATGTATATAAATCAATAGCATTACTCTAGAAGAATTTTGAAATATCAAAAGTTTCGATCAAGGAATTGAACACACTGGAAATTAAATATCTTGGGATGTTATGGATACAAGGTGTGGAAATTGGGAACCTTCTTCAATTTATATACCAATCGAAACTGGGAAAGGATCAGACCAATTTTACCATTTGGACAGTTTGTATAGAAACTTTTAATCCACAATTCATACAAAGAATCAAGGACATTAGTAATGAATTGATGCACCAAATTGTATAATTGGAGCTTCTATATAGGATAATGGAAAGGAACTGATGCTGAAGAAACTGTATCTAAGGGATTGGGTAACATACATAGAGCAATTTAAAATTGGAGAAGAGATAGGTCATGAACATGTTGCCTGGCTTAATTGAAGCTCCAAGGGACATGAAGAAAATAAAAACGTCTGGCACTATTAAGGAATCTTTGAAATCATTGGCTTAAACAAATGAAATGATGTTTTATGTGCTATTCCATTCTTTCAACCTTTACGGACTTCAATTTCAATGTAGTGAATGACTTTGTATTTATACAGCAACTGTATTGCAATTTCTGAAACTTTCATAATCAATTTTGTAATTTTAGAGCTTAGGGACTGACTTGCAAGGTCGTAAGAATATGAAAACTTGCAATGATGAATTTGGTAATGATCATGAGTATTTTGATGATAGTAAAGATGAACCTCTACCCATAATAGAAGTTGGAATAACATCACATAATAGAAACTTGAATAGCAATAACGGCACAACATTTTATTAAATATTGAGGCAGAGAATCTTGTATTGTAGAACATCTAGTCTTATGGGATCAAATTTGGTTATAGAAGGTATCAAAGGCATCCACAGTTTTCAAGAATGACGTTGGTCACAATCAATTTGAAGCTCAAAATCCATACAAAGGCCTATATAGGAAAAGGACAAGTTAGATGGTTAGGGATAACATCATTCTGCAACATGGAGATGAAATAGAAACCTATTTATTTGGGGTTTTAGTGGTTGAAAAAAACTCTTAGGATAGCATTGTAATGGAATATATTTGAGAGGCTTGGAATTGTTAAGAAGGCCTAGATTGGGTTAATCTAAAACAATGACTTGCACCTTTCAAGATTTCTTCAAAGCATTAAATAGTCATGAACATGGACTTTGCAAAGAATTTGACAATGGGAATCCACATTATCAGGAATGGTAAGAGCATACATCTATTGGAGGTTCTTTTCTTTTCTTTTTTTTCCACTTCTCGTAGCCATCATCTACTTGTCTTATCTTTGTTTCTAACCTTTATATAGTTAGAGGATTGATGCAAACCTGCAATGGAACTACGCCAAAGGAACCTACACGAAATTGGAGATCAACCCAAAAAAGCCAATTACCCGATTGTAATTTGAAATCCCTAACGACCTATGAGATTTTCGACTTGAAAACAATTGGTATATTAAACTAATCACCTCCGAAGATGTGGAACCTGGAACCGATAGCGGTGTGAATGCCAAAAGAGTTAATCACGCTCTTTGATAAGTTCAAATCGTTCAAAATTCGAATGAAGCAATTCAGAGAAAATTTCCTCACAAATAATGATAAACTCACAAAAACGTTGATTGAGTGTTTACAATGTAATTGACTTGTTAATATAGTATCTAAGAACCCTAATAGTCTTTCGGAAACAAGAAAAGACCAAGAAAAGAAATAAAATTAAAAGGAAATATGGAATTGACGTCCAAAACCGTGACTTAGTGTCTGTGCCGGAGCACTAGGGGTGCAGGGCACCGGCCCTCGTGTTTCTGCCCCAAACGGCCAAAAATTGGCCTCTCCATGCGGCCGCATGAAACTTCCGTGTGGCAGCATGGGCGACTTTTCTTTTTCTGCAGTTTCAGCTCCGCGAGTTTCCACTTCGCCCAGTTTAGTCCCTGGCCTCCAAATTCTTTGCAGCCTCGGCTCATACTTGAATTAAGTTCACATCTTTTGATTCTCCTTTGCTCAAGTCGCGCTCTAATCCTTTCGAGTCCATTGGATAACTATGATGCCTCAAATCTTGGACTAATCTCCCCATAGCATCTTTGATTTTATTAGCCCTTGCTCTTGTAATTGGTCCGATGGGTACATAAAGTGGATCTATTTGAGTGCTCCTGCCTTGGTTCGTATCATCCCCTCCCTCTTCAGAAAGATTCATCTACGAATCACCACCTGCATCAAACAGAACGAGATCACTAATATTGAAAGTAGCGGAAACATTATACTGACCAGGAAGATCCAATCTATATGCGTTATCATTAATCTTCGCGATGACTTGAAAGGGCCCATCTCTCTGGGTTGTAACTTGGAATGCCATTAGGAAATCTTTCCTTCCTCTGGTGAAGCCAAACCCAATCACCGGGTTCAAATGTCACCTTTTTCCTACCTTTGTTGGCCCTAGAAGCATATTGTTCATTTCTTTTCTCAACTTGTGATTTCACCTTCTCGTGAAGTGATTTTACTAGCTCTGCCTTTTTCTTACCATCTAAGCTAGCCCTTTCATCCGCTGGTAGAGGAATCAAATCCAATGAGTCAAAGGGTTAAATCCATAAACAACCTCAAAAGGTGAGAATGCAGTAGAAGAATGAATAGTATGGTTATACTCAAATTCAACAAACGGCAAATACTCCTCCCAACTTTTCAAGTTCTTCTTGACAATAGTGCATAATAATTGAGTTAAAGTCCTATTCACTACCTCGGTTTGACCATCAGTTTGTGGGTGACAAGTAGTAGAGAATAACAGCTTGGTTCCTAACTTACCCTACAGAATCTTCCAAAAATAGCTAAGGAACTTCACATCCCTATCTGATACTATGCTCTTAGGAATCTCATGAAGCTGCACTATTTCTCAAAAGAAAAGATTTGCCATATGTGTAGCATCATCAGTTTTGTGACAAGCTATAAAATAAGCCATCTTACTAAACCTGTCAACCACCACAAATATGGAATCTTTACCACTTTTAGCTCTAGGTAAACCCAGAATGAAATCCACAGACATATCTATCCAAGGCTCATTAGGCACCGGTAGATGTGTGTATAACCCTTGAGATAACACCCTAGACTAGGCCTTTTTACAGGTTATGCAATTTCCACAAATTCTCTTGACATCCCATTTCATTTTAGGCCAGTAAAAATGTTTTTGGAGTACATCTAAGGTCTTTTGAATGCCAAAATGACCCATCAATCCCCCACCATGGCCTCCCTGACTAACAACTCTTGCATAGAACTAATGGGTACACATAATTTATTCTCTTTGAACAAGTAACCCTCTAGTTTGTAAAACTTATCAATTGCCCCATTTTCACAAGACACAAAACTTCTAGAGAAATCAGGATCATTCACGTACAAGTTCTTCGCATATTCAAATCCCAACAACCTAGCATTTAATGTAGAGATTAGGGCTCACCTTCTTGAAAGAGCATCAGCTATCACATTTTCCTTTCCTTGCTTGTATTTTATCACATAGGGAAAGGTTTCGATAAATTCCATCCACTTAGCATAACGCTTGTTCAACTTACCTTGCCCCTTTAGATGTTTCAAGGATTTGTGATCGGTGTAAACCACGAACTCTTTTGGCCACAAATAATGCTGTCAGGTTTCCAAAGCCCTCACTAATGCGTACATCTCTTTGTCATATGTTGGATAGTTAAGTGTCGTACCGTTGAGCTTTTCACTGCAGAATGTGATCGGCTTCCTTTCCTCCATCAAAACAGCACCCACATTTATTCTCAACGCATCACATTCAATTTCAAAAATTTTAGAAAAATCTGGCAAAGCTAAAACAAGAGCAGACCACAACTTTTCTTTTATAGTTTGGAACACAAGGTCTTGTTCGCTATCCCATTTAAATCCTACAGATTTCTTGATTATCTCAGTTAATGGTGCTGCTAGCGTACTGAAATCCTTAATGAACCTACGGTAAAAACTAGCAAGTCCATGAAAGCTCCTAACTTCAGTTATGCTCTTGGGGGTTGGCCAATCTTTAACCGCCTTGATTTTATCCTCATCAACCTCTATCCCATTAGCACTAACTATATAACCAAGAAATACAATTTTGTCTAAACAAAAATGGCTTTTACCAGGATTAGCATACAACCCTTCTTTTCTTAGAACTTCAAACACGCTTCTCAGATGTTTCACATGATTGTCTAAATCCCGACCGTAAATCAGAATATCATCAAAATACACCACCATAAATTTCCCAATGAAAACACGTAGAATGATTCATTAAACGTATAAATGTACTAGATACATTTGTAAGACCAAACGGCATAACTAACTACTCATACAAGCCATATTTAGTCTTAAAAGCCATTTTCCATTCATCTCCTTTCATGCGAATTTGATGATAGCCACTTTTTAAATCAATTTCGCTAAAAATCTTAGTAGCATAAAGTTCATCAAACATATTATCTAGCCTATGAATTAGATGACGATACTTTACCGTGATGTTGTTTATAGCTCAACAATCTATGCACATCCTCCAAGTCCTATCCTTCTTAGGAACAAGCAAAACTGGGACTGCACAAGGGCTCATACTTTCCCTAACATAGCCCTTACTCATGAGTTCCTCCGCTTGCCTCTGCAACTCCTTTGTCTCCTGTAGATTGCTTCGGTAAGCAGGTCGGTTCAGAATCACGGCACCAGGAACAAAGTCAGTTTAGTGCTCAATTCCCCTAATTGGTGGCAATCCACTTGGTAGCTCCTCTGGCAAAATATCTTCAAACTCCTTCAAAAGAGAAATAACTGCAGAAGGGAGGGAAGAGTTAGAATCATCAAGTACAAGGCATGAATCCTTGTACACCAACAAAATAAGTTGTTGATTCTCCGAAAGGGCCCTCGATATCTCACTCTTTTTTACGAAGAAACACTTTTTTTATTGCTCTCTCGACTCTTTTCATTTAGCTCTCCTTTTACTTTTTCATTGCCACTCATTTTTTTCTTTAACTCTTTCTTTCTCTCTATTTTTTCCACTCGATTTTGAGGTCTCATTTTCTTTTCCTTTCTCTCTTATTTTTCTATCTTTCTCCTCAGCCTCACCTTTTAATTTCATTTGATCTGCAAAGACTTGTTGTGGAGTCAAAGAAGCAAGTGTAACTGGTTTTCCATCCACCTTAAAACTGTACCGGTTTTGTACCCATCATGCATCGCCCTTTTGTTATACTACGAAGGTCTTCCTAGTAAAATATAGGTGGCTTGCATAGGAACCGCATCACACAAAACCTTATCCAATTACGTCTCTATGGAGAAAGTCACCAACACCTGCTTATTTACCCTGACTTCTCCTGATTCGTTGAGCCATTGCAACTTATACGGTTTAGGGTGTTTAATTACAGGTAACCCAAGCTTCTCCACAAATAGAACACTAGCGACATTGGTACAACTTCCCCCCATCGATAATCATACTACAAGGTGTACCACTTACCCAACATCTTGTATGAAATATATTCTCCCTCTGTAGCACATTATTATCTACTTTAACTTGTGTGTTGAGGGCTCTCTAGAAACTAAAGTCTCTAACACCGGTATCAACCCAATAGCCTCGATATCTTCACTAGACTCATCATCTTTATAAGAAGGCTCCTCCTCTTTCTCTCTTTCAGTCTCAACTTCTCCATCCTCTCTCATTAACATAGTACGCCTATTAGGACACTCCGCAGACATGTGCCCAAATCCTTGGCACTTAAAGCACCTTGTATCCCTATTCCTAGGAGGTTGAACTTCTACTTTAGCCTTCCCCTTGTTATCTATCGCTTGATTCCCCTTCAGTGGCTCGTTCTTTCCCCTCCAAGCGGGCTTGTTATTACCCTTATTGTTTTCTCCCCACCTAGGCTTCCAAGCTCCACTAGACCCCCTAGATGGTTTTAAAGATGCCCTCTTTCTCAGCTGATTTTCCACCTTCACAGCCTTATGGACTAACTCATCTACATCTACGGTCCACTATATTGGCTATCTCCCTATTCAATCCACTCAAGAAATGCACCATAGTGGCCTCATTGTCCGACACTACATTCGCCTTAGCCATAGCCACTTCCATTTCTTTGTAGTAGTCCTCCACACTCCTTGACCCTTGAGTTAGATTTTGAAGCAGTTGATAAAGTTCTCTATAATAATGGGTAAGGACAAACCTCTTTCACATAATCAATGAATTCCATAACTATCAGTTTCAACTTTTTCAACTCTGAAAATTGGTAATAATCAAACACTATTTCTACCTTTTTTTCCCACTTAAGGTAAGCTTCCGGATCACTTTTACCTTGAAATTGAGTTATTTTAATTTTGATATTCCCAACATTGCCATCTTCTCCATTCCGCTCCCTATGTTCACCTCTCTCCCGCCGATTATCCCAATGACCTCTCATAGCTCCCTCATTCTCCCAACTGATTTCATCTCCTCCATCACCTAATTCTAATTCATTGCCTTCCACCAACATATTAACTCGTTGCCTCCTCGGCCCATTATTATTGCCTCTTTGCTGTGGAACCACAGCAACTTCCAACCCAGCCATCTTATTCTCTATTATCGCCATTTGTAATTCTAGGTCTCGCCTCACCTCATCCACCATCTCCCTAACCATAGCCCTTATCTCGTCAAGTTGTGCATTGTTGTTTTGTCCAACGGTAGAGTTATGTTCTGACATGGTGTGCAATTGTGTGTATGAGTGTCCTCACGTGTTTGAGTCACTCGTATTTCACTCACACTCACTAGGCTCTTACCCGGTAATAATCTCACCCACACTGCCTTTTACCACTCTAGCCTCTCAATTCCCATTAAAAAAAAAATGAACCAAACAAACTCACCTAAGCAGTGATGTTCTTCGCTTAGTTCACACAACTACCAACAAGTATAAGACTATATGGACAAGAGAATATAAATAGTACGAATTGGTATGACACGGGAAAAATTGGAATGAAGATATTTGGAATGAACTGGATGAATTTTCCAACTATTATAAACTTGTGACACGTGAATTCAAGAATGAAGCTAAATTTTTTTTCTTCTCGAATTTCACGAACAGAAGCAAAGTTGGGATTTTTTTCTCTTGGGGTTTCACGAATTCGGCAGAAACAAGTTGCCAAAAAAAAATTTTCCCCTCAGATTTCACTAATAGAAGCAAAGTTGAGATTTTTTTTTATATTTCTCCTGGGGTTTCATGAATTCGGCAGAAACAATTTGTAAATTATTATTTTTTTGAAAAAAACTACAAATTCGGAACGAGAAACAAAGAAAAGATATACCGGAAAATTAGAGTCTGGCACTCTGATACCAACTGATGCGAACCCACAATAGAACTACGCCAAAGGAGCCCACAAGAGATTGGAGATCAAGTCAGAAAAGCCAATTACCCGATTGTGATTTGAAATCCCTAACGACCCACGATATTCTCGACTTGAAAACGATTGTTATATTAAACCAATCACCCTCGAAGATACGGGACCTAGAACCAATAGCGGTGTAAACACCACAAAGAGTTAATCACGCTCTTTGATAAGTTCGAATCGTTCAAAATTTGAACGAAGCAATTGAAAGAAAATTTCCTCACAAATAATGATAAACTCACAAGAATGTTGATTGAGTATTTACAATGTAATTGAATTGTTAATATAGTATCTAGGAACCCTAATAGTCTTTTGGAAACAAGAAAAGAAATAAAATTAAAAGGAAATATGGAATTGACGTCTAAAACTGCGACATAGTGTCCGTATAGGCGCACCAGGTGTGCAGGGCTCCCACCCTCGTGTTTCTGCCCCAAGCGGCCAAAAGTTGGCATGTCTGTGCGGCCGTCTGAAACTTCTGTGTGGCCAAAAGGGCGACTTTCCTTTTTCTGCAGTTTCAGCTCCGCGAGTTTCCATTTCGCCCAGGTTAGCCCCTGGCCTCTTGATTCTTTGATCCTCGGTTCAGACTTGAATTAAGTTCACTCTTTTGATACTCCTTTGCTCAAGTCGCGCTCTTATCCTTTCAAGCCCATTGGATAACTATGATGCCCCAAATCTTGGGCAAATCTCTCCATAGCATCTTTGATTTTATTAGCCCTTGCTCTTGTAATTGGTCCGATGGGTATATGAAGTGAATCTATTTGAGTGCTCCGGCCTTGGTTCGTATCAGGGATTCAACAAAGTCATTCTAGTATTCATTAACAATCAAATATCCTGTATGAGATTTAGGAATTCATTCTATCTAGCATCTTTTTATACAAGAATGGATAATATGGATCACAAAACTTGTATAAGATCAAGTGAATTAATACATTTAATTAGTACTAACTGCCCCAATTGCATGCTCTTTTCTAAACTGTATTCATCATATATACTATGCGAACTTTCATTAGTTACATATCATCATAAACTAAATCATACACTTCATCATCTTCCTTATCATTACTTTTATAGGAAGCAACAGAAGTTTGGGGCAACATCTCATATACCTGCGAGCCTTGCACTACATTACATGATTATCCAAATCTATGACATAAGCATGCTAGTATAGTGCAACATAAATACCAAATCTTGCTCTGATACCAAACTTTTACACCTTATTAGTTCCATCCTCACACAATTATTCTCTTCTCATTGATGTCTACACCTGAACATTAAAGAAACTAAGGCATTTAAAAATACTAGGAAGGTTAGAAATCATTGCTCAAAATGCAGCTGTAGGTGAGTATAAAGTTTCATTGATCACCAACATCACTTTGTAATAAAGAACCATAGTTGAAAAAATTACCGCTAATGATATTGCTGCTAATCATGATGCATATAGAAATCAAATGTTACTTTTCAATCATTTCCTCCCAAGTACCATCTTGATACAAAAAAATGTGTATTACATTTCATTAAGCTTACCATTTTGTAACATAGAACTAGAACTGAACAAATTACCACTAATGATATTACTGCTGATCGTGGTGCAGGTAGAAATTAAATGTTACTTTTCAATCATTTCTTCCAAAGTATCATCTTGGTATAAATGTGTCCTATATTCATTAAGCTTACAAAACGTAAGTATGCAAGAGGGTATAACAGAAGTGTAACACTTAATTCGGATTGTAAAGTTGTGTAACACTTCATTTTGATTGTAAGGCTTCAACCTCCAGAAACAGAATACTGCCTAACTTGAAAACTAAACTTTGTGCATTATGGAAGTAGTTCTTATGTATTTCAAGATCTTTTTCCAAAAAATAACTCATTTGAGGATTCCACATATCAGACTACCTTAGGAACAAGTGAAGCACAGTTCGTGTGACAATATCATGCTAGTTCACATGCAATGCCACCAATTACCCACACCTTCTGAAGATTCCTAGAATATTTGTCAATATGTCCATCACATACCAGGATGCTACTTCCCAAACTAGGAAAGACGCCAAAATTTGATTCACCCAAAGGATTCTTAGAATAAATATCAGTATTATGTCTGCCATCATATCAAGGCTGGAAAGAGTCCAACTCAAAACATAAGCATGATGTGAATATTAATACTCGGGATTATACTATAAACAAAGCAACATACATATGAACATGTGAAGATGGACACCAAAATGATTAAATATCGAATTATGGAAGAAGCATTCAGAATCTTCAACAGATTAAAAGTGTAACCCGACTTCTCACAAAGATCGAGAATAACTAAACCCCTAACTATGTCAAGGAATGTTGTTGGCTTGTTGCAAATAGATCACATAGCTATTGCAGTATTTACGAGTGATTTTGTAGTCAAAAAGTTACAATTGTCAACATATTAAAAGCTTATTTACCATTGATATCTACACTAGTCTTTCAAAACCTAGCCAGATGAAATGTGATTATGTTGAATCAAGAACCGATTACAGGAAATCAACCAGAAAAGCAGGATGACATGTTCACAGTTACCAGCCTTGCAGAAATGTCTACTCAAAATCAGTCTTTTATATCATTATTCGAGTAAACTTTGCATTCTTAGCAACGGCTAACCCCAACAAAGTAAATATATTACTCTTTACCATCCTGAAAACCTTTTATAACCAAAGCACAATAAACAAGTTTAAGTGTTAAATAACTCTTTTTAAGTTTAAAAAATTCTGAAAAGAAACGAGGAAAAGAATATATATATATATAATAATACATGAGCGGAGGAACTTGAGTATATGACTAGATACATAGCATTGTGCAATTGCTGCACAATGCTATGGGAAGGATTATAATTTTATGACCATAGCAAATGTAGCTGCTTTTGGTTTGCCACAAGGTTACAAAAATCATTTTTACATCACAAGTTCAAGAAACATAAAGATGAACAAACCTTTTTGAATGCATAATAGGGCCCAAGCACTAGAATTACTTACTACCTATAGCGCAATGATACCACCAAATGCCAAGTTGTCACTGCAATATAATATTAAGTGGATCCACACTTAGTTCCAGTTGATCCTTATTGGAGTTTCAAGCAAAGCGTATTATCAAATCAAATTAAATACCATACTAATCGTTCCTATCCCAAAATTATTGAATAGGTCATAGTATGGAAACAATTCAAAGCAAACCAATACAAAATGGGCAGAGTAATGCTAGTGATTCACATGTAAGAAAACATTTCATTTCTTATCATACTATGACATCAAAAAAAATTCTATTCTTTTAAAACTTATGCATGCCAAGGGAAACCAAAAAATTGGTTACTCACCTTTGATCTTGTTTCTTTAAAGATTCCTGGATATTTTTAAGTGGAAAGATACCATCAAATTCTTGGTATTATTCAAGCAAAGTAGCCTTTTCAAGTAGGGCTTCTATATATTATATATGAAAAAGGCTTTGTTTGGGAGGCAAAGAGAGTGTTTTGGAAGTCTTTTGGCAGTGTTTTAAGACTAGCTCCCTTTATAGACGAATTTCTCACTTATTTTCTAAAAATTTTTGTATTCCACCTATGAAAAAGGCTCCAATTGTGTCATGCCTCCAATTTTATTACCATATTATCTCAAAATATCGGTAGTAGAAGTGTTTAAATATATATATATATATATCTTGATTCAAAATCGAGGGCGAGACTTTACAAATATAATTCAAAAGTATTGCGACACTTTCGTTGCGCACTCTGATAATTAAGTGTATTGTGGGCTACCCACAACAAAACCTTAGCCACATACTGAAATCTTGATCGCGTACATGTATCTTCTCTACCTTTGGGATGACCTCGCCACAAAGGTAGTTATTCAATTCCTATAGGATTGTAGAAGAGGGCGTATGTACAAAGCATTCCGTGAATAATAATATATATTGGCTCACGCAAAACAATGCAAGAAAGACCAAAAGTTGACAAAGATACAAAGCTTGGGCACATCACTACTTTAGCCTCTACCCGTAAGCCGTACGATTCAATAATAATTTAAAATGGCCAGAACCACATAGTAAGGCCATAATATCACAAAGCAATACAAATACAATGTGAAATGGGTAGACAACACTACTAGCGAGGCACAAGAGTAAGGAACAATTGTTTATTCAAAGCAATGGTGCACCGTCAATCACCAAAGGCCAAATACAATTGAAGGAAAGCAAGAGTTTCAAAAGAGAGAGTGAGAACCGAAAGAGAGAGCCAAGAGATAGAACCAACACACATTGAGAGCCAAGAAATAGAAAAGGATGGAGCTAAAAACATGCGATACTCACCTTAAAGACTTCACAAAGATTTCTTATATAATTCTAAGAGGAAAATACCCCCAAAACCTTGGTATTCCTCGCTTCAAAGTCGTTCTTTAAGTCTTCAAAGTCGTTCTTTAAGTTGTAACATTTCTATATATAATAAGGAGCTTTTTTCAACGGCAAAACTAGGGGTTTAGTAGGTTTTAATGGGTGTTTTCCTTGTCCCAATATTGTTGGACGAATTTCATGCCTTGGAAGAGAGAAAGGGATGAGAGAAAAGGTTTTGAGAAACCTAAGGACCCAATCGCCCTATATATAATAGTTAGGATTTATTTGGTTTTAATAAATCTTTAAGTTCCGCCAATCACATCGCGACACTTGGCACAATTTGGCACCGTACACGACGCTCTTCCGATCTCTTAACGTGGTTCACATGTTTATTGCGCGAGAAATCTCTATACTTTGCATTATTTTGTAATTAAGTCACTAAACTTTTGATTCATATCAATTAATAACCAATTTCTTTCTTTAATCGACATTTGAGAGTCGACCTTGAGATCTTCCAATGTAATTCAAGCAATTATGCCATCATCGTGGACCACATAACTTAATTGGGAGTTAAATTCTGATGGGATGTTACAAATTATCTCTAGATAATTTATAAATAGCTAATGAAAATAAGTCTAATTGGAAGCTTGGGACAATCCAGCTGTGCCCCAGGGGCCACTGTTTTATTACTAGAATTCTTGTTCGTGTGTTACACGGAGAGAACAATAGCAATAAGAAAATTCAACATTAACATGTACTTAGTCTCAATCAAACATATATTATATGCAATAAAATCAATATACAGTTGATTTAGTAGTTATACTTAGAGGGGTGTCCCCAACATTTAGATGGATTTTAAAAATTTATACAATTCCAGATGTCCTTAATTTAGAATTCTATGGATTCTATAGAATTCCAGTGTCCTCGATTTCTTACAGATTCCTGTAGATTTTATTAAATGAGGGTTTTCTATGGAATTCTATATATTCAAGACATAAAAATACACTTACCTATGACAAATCCAGCCTCCGACCGTTGGATTCTCATGGATTTCAATTTTTTTTTAAAACACAGATAATTAATAAAAATTTATAACTATAAATTATCAAAACTCATTTTTTCTTATCACTCTAGTTTTTAAACAATTATTCATATTCATGAATTTATGCAAAATAAATGATCAGTATCCAAAATAATATATTCTCACAATAATGCTTATTTTTCCTTCGTTCTGGTTTTTAAAAAATAAATTATAATAAATCTATATGAATTTTTTAATTAACGATATGAGAGATTATTATAATATGATATATTAAAATTCAAAATAATTTCATAATTCTTAGTAATTAAAATCCAAATGAGCAAAAACCTTTTTTTTTTCTTCGTCACATGATTTTTTTTTGTAATTACATCAGATTTAGCCTGTGTAAAGTAAATGAATGTTGGGAATGAAAGTATTAACAAATTACAGTATAATTACAATATAAAAACTAAGGATTTTTCCTTCATTTTATTTTAAAGAAAGGTAAGGTTAAAATGTTTATTTTTAATGACATAGTTTGAATATTTTTATTTTTTCTTATTTTGTTAATCATTGAATAGGACGTTATATAATTTTTTTTTTTCAAATCCGCATCCAACTTTCGTAAAAATAAAATAAAAATATTGCAAAACATTTAAATTCAGAGACAATATTGTCAAAAAATTTCAGAGATAATAAAATGTTACAAGTAATAATTTTTTAAGTGCTTTCAAAATTGATTACTTGAGCTCTTCCCAAAAAAAAAAAAAAAAAGGAAAAAAAACAAAAGAAAAAAAATGTTACCTAAACAAAAAGTAAAATCGGATTACGTATTTTTTCCTATTAGTTCATATTTTTATTATTTTGTTTGTACAACAAAATTTATTTATCTCATGGACATTGCAGTAAAGAAATATATCTAGAGAAAATTCAAAATGATATGAAATTCTATTGATTAAAATTCGTGAGGACACTTCTTTGAAATTCTATTAAAATTCATGAATTCTTTAAGAATCTATTCAGTTTAAAAATTCCATCAAAATTCTATGTTGAGGATACCCCTCTTAGTTTCGATTTAATACTTGTAATATAGTATGTTAATGGTACCATATGATGCATTAGGATACACCACATGGGAAATTATAATAAATCATTTAGTGTTATATATCTTACATTAGATCATTTTCAAAATAAAATAATAATAGTACTACTAAGAAAAATTAATGTAAAATAATTTGTTTAATCCAGTCAATAGCCGATTATATTACACACAGTGTATAACACATTAAAACTTTAAAAGGAGTACAAAATAGAGAATAAAAAATTAATAAACTCTTAACCAGAATAAATTTCAATGAAATTTATTTGTTATTAGTTTCTTTAAGAAAGAAATTCTTAATTATATAAAAAATCACCCACTGTTTTTTAAGGAAGAAAATTTATGAAAGTTATTTTAATATTTAAGTTATTTTATTAGAAAATAGGGAAAAAAATTAAAAAAAAATGTAAAACAAATTTAATTGTTATCCACTACAATCAGAATAAAACTGATAATTATCCAAAGAGATTCCTGTAAATTTCTTTAAAAAGATATTCATAATTATCAAAAAAATAGATAATAAGATAAAAACAGAAATTAGGGAAAAATTTAAAGAAACGTAAAACAAGTTTAATTATTATCCAGTACAATCAGAATAAAAATCATAATTATCCAAAGATATTCATATGAATTTCTCTAAGAAGATATTTTTAATTATCCAAAAAATGGATAATAAAATAAAAATAGCAAGTTGGGTAAAAATTTTTAAAAAAAATGTAAAACAAATTTAATTATTATCCGCTAGTGATGTCATCAATAACGTCAGCAGTATTCTTATGATGTCAAACCAGTGATTGGAAATTACAACGGCAGACGACTTCTCTTATTATTAATATATAGATTATTATTATTACTACTACTACTGCATGTGATTGTATTTTTCTTCTGATTTTTTTCTTTTTTGTCTTGAAGAGTCTGTTTGGTTATTATCATAATAATAATTGGTATAATAATATATAATCCTAAATTTCAATTCAAATATTGATCATTTAACTTCAAATTTAACTTTAGATGTATTTATTAATATTTTCCCGTAGATATATTAGCAAAGGGAGCATATTAGTAAATGCAAGTAATTTAGTATTTAAATTTGAGTCATTTATAAAGGTGGTTATATTAACACCGCATCTTTTACTAACCATATAACATTTTAAATATACTCCTCATCCTTTAGATCTTTAATTTTTTACACCTACATTATTAACTTATTTGTATCATATTTTTATTTTTAACATCTAATTATCATGACATTTTGTATCGAATGATATTTTGATTTGCTTAAAATTTTTAAATAAATAAATATATAATATATAATGATACACAAGTATATATTTTCATATGATTTTAAGGTATACAAATAAAATGTTTTTAAATAAATTCGATCATTAAGAACATGAGAGAATGATTAAACTAAAAATTCAAGAAAAAAATAGTAGAAACTTTTAGGGCTTAAATATTATAAAAAAAACATTAGGAATGCTCACATTAATAAAAATGTGGTGTGTTTAGTAAAATGAGTGGTGAAAATATAATTAGCCCAGTTATAATTGGAAACTGAACATTTTTTTTCTCTGTCTATCCCTCCAAGAGAAAACTATTCATAGTTTTATAGAATCATAGTATTGTTGAAAAATTATGTGTTGGCTTTCTTAATAATTATAAATTATAAATTCTGGTTGTAAGTGATCAAAAGGCTTTGCCGTACAATTGGTTAGATATACAAGAATTTTAGGAAGATTCAAATTCTTGCCATAGAATTATATGGGTACATTACATACTGTGGTTTAGAACTAAAACAAACCGCAAAATGGGGTTTGTTTTAGTTTAGTATGAAAAAATAGAATGGTTTGGTTTTGTTAAGATAAAAATTCAAACCACTCAAAACGGTACGATTTGAACCGCTTTCGCCCCATGTTGACGAAAAGACATTGAGAATATTGGATTTTGATGGAATCCATTAAGATATTAGCGGAAGACACTTAAATTAATAAAATAAAAAAATCCATATCAAGAACGTAGAAAAATTTTATTATGCATACAAGTAGACTGGTTATTATGCATATATATGTTGCGCTTATCTAAGTTGAGTTTCAAGGATAGAGGTGTGGTGGATGTTGTTTGGATAGATACCACGTATACAGATGGGCATAATAACTAACTTACCTGTATGCATAATCAAAATTCTTGATTATATTATTGCATCAGTGCTAATAAAACAGTTTCCATATAGAGTTTGGGTTTTGGGTTTTGGAACATATTCTAGACATTAGAGAGTCATGTCAAGGCCTGACCTAGCATGAGTTTTGTGAGGTAGTCGTCTCAGGGCGGGGGCCGAAAATGAAGAAATTTTTATTGACTAATAAAATTACATTTTTCTAATAACGTGTATTGAAAGTTTATTTAACTAGTGATAAATTTATCAGCCGTGGAAGGTTAATAGTTCAAAGCCTTGTTACTTTTATCATGCTAATTTTGTGGAATATATGTGGGAGTTTTGATCTGGAGACATTGTGTGTCTCCATTGTATGTGTGGGAGTTTTGATCGTGCCACATATACATGGTGTATCTATTATAAAGACACTTAGTGTCTATAGATCAAAATTGATATGTGCAGCGTCAATTTCTTTCAACTTATTTAATTATTATCTAATTTTCACATATTAAAATTCATTTTATGGACAAGATATATATAATTTTACAATATAATTTTTTTGGTAGTATTAGAGGTTATTTGACACAATATTAAAATTATATATACTATCTTTTTTAAATACAAGGAAGAGATAGAAGATGGAAGGAAAACTAGAGGGATGTGTATGGTTTGAGCCCGATTTTTTTGTCAAGAAACATAGGCATCCAACGACTACAGCACAATTCGAAACTTAACTTTGTTCTATATTTTTTTAAAAAATTATAAAATTGTAAAGTAGTTGCAAAAATCATAAGA
>CAVNYN010234850.1:0-84242 GCA_963692815.1 Nyctanthes arbor-tristis
TACACAATGCTGTTGAAACAATTTCTTTTCGACCTATACTTTAGTGTTGTGGACAGTCTCGGTCCATGTTGGTTTGTTGTTCGAGGAAGACAAAGTTCTAATTAATATCTTTCTTGTTCATGACATGTGTATCAAACATGGAATGTTATAGTCAGTGTGTCACATATGGCTCATCATCATCAATCACTTTTCTCAACAGCTAACTGTTAGAATGTTGTTTTCAGTTCATAAAAATCCTCCTGACCATTCTTTATTCCACCATGTTGTTTGCTTCAAGACACAGATATTCCACCAGTTTTATAACACTTCAGAATTCAGAGGCTAATAAAATCCCCTGCATTCAACAACCAGTAGGTAAAACTAAAACATCTCAAATCTCTAACATCCTTGACTATACACACATTTTCTTGTTAGAGAACACCAAGTTTCCACATAATATAACATTAGTCCCATTCCGATTCGGCAATATTGGGCAACTTCGTCTGGTGACAATATTGTTCGACCGAAATGAGGTTTCTTATCACTGCCTTGTTCTTTTCTGTCTTTCTTTCCTTTGCAAGTAAATTCATATTCTTGATTAAACTCAGTTTGGCTACATATAAAATTCTGTACAGCTTGTTTAATTACTTATTGTTGTAGCTGCCTATGATCCTCTGGATCCAAATGGGAACATAACAATCAAATGGGATATAATGTCTTGGACACCAGATGGATATGTGGTAAATACTCATCCATGTACAAAAATCCTATGTTAATCGTATCCCCGATAAAAAAGTCCTTCATGTCTAGTTATATTCTTTTTCCATAGGCTGTCGTGACGATGAACAATTTCCAAATGTACCGTCACATACTGAGCCCGGGGTGGACGATGGGATGGACATGGGCTAAGAGAGAAGTAATATGGTCCATGGTTGGAGCACAGGCTACAGAGCAAGGGGACTGTTCCAGGTTCAAAGGTAACATACCACATTGTTGCAAAAAGACTCCAACAGTGGTAGACTTGCTGCCTGGTGTTCCTTACAACCAACAATTCAGCAACTGCTGCAAAGGTGGGGTCTTAGCATCGTGGGGAGTCGATCCACAGGCTTCTGTCTCAGCTTTCCAAGTTAGCGTTGGTCAAGCCGGTACCTCTAACAGGACTGTGAAACTTCCTAGAAACTTCACCCTGTTAGGTCCAGGACCAGGCTACACTTGTGGCCCTGCCAAAGTTGTGCCCCCAACCAATTTCCTCACACCTGATCGACGCAGGAAGACTCAAGCCCTGAGTAAGTCCCGCCTCTTTATACACTTTCATGTTTCATATGCAGTACTAGATTTGACCGGACATTATAATTTAAGGATCATAACCTGGGTGTTCTGGATTTCAAAGATTTATGTTTCTTGATTGCTGATACATGGATTGAATGCAGTGACATGGAATGTGACATGTACCTATTCTCAGTTTCTTGCACGGAAACACCCGAGCTGTTGTGTCTCATTTTCGTCATTCTACAACGAAACAATCACACCTTGCACTACATGTGCCTGTGGCTGTGAAAACAAAAACAAATGCATCAAGTAAGCGGCTATTCTGATATGTCGCATTTTTTTTTTTTTTTTTGTATAAAAGAACACATATTGAGCAATTCGTAACTGTATATGCAGGAGTGACTCGAAACTTCTTAGTATGGTTGGGATAAAAACTCCAAGAAAAGATAACTCGCCCCTTTTACAGTGCACGCACCATATGTGCCCTGTCCGGGTGCACTGGCACGTTAAGATCAATTACAAGGAGTACTGGCGTGTGAAGATAGCGATAACTAATTTTAACTATAGAATGAACTACACACAATGGACTCTTGTCGTTCAGCATCCGAATCTGAACGATGTAACTCAAGTTTTCAGCTTTGATTATAAGCCTCTTGTTCCCTACGGCTCTATCAGTAAGTTCCAAAACTCATCTAAAGAACATTTCATAGAATACAAAGGCTTGTGTACTGAAAACATGTGAAATTGATAATATGCAGATGATACTGGAATGTTCTATGGCATGAAATTCTATAATGACCTGCTGATGGAAGCTGGGCCGACTGGAAACGTGCAGTCGGAAGTACTCATGCAGAAGGACAAGGACACGTTCACCCTGAAGCAAGGATGGGCATTCCCCCGGAAAGTCTATTTCAATGGTGAAGAATGCATGTTGCCCCCACCTGATACTTACCCTTTTCTACCAAATGCTGCCCATCAAAGTCGAGCATCCATCTCGACATTGTTTATTTTTGTTCTTCTCTTTTTTGTTGTGCTGTAATTAAGAGTTTTGTAAGTTCTGACGGTGCTGGAAATTTTGAAGACAGAACAGAGATTCTTCAGTGATTTACTGGTTATCATCCAGTAATCCTAGCAACATTTAGAATATGGTGGATTCACAGAATGTAACGTTTGTCAAATTATCTCTTTGAATTGTTGCTTTTTTACAAAAATCCACAGCACTGGACTAGTGCATTTGTATAAAGCAGTGTTGAAGCTTAGTAGAGGAAGAACTAAGAAGAATGGCAAAATACTTTGTACACACTATCAATTATCAAAGAGACTAGACAACAATAAGTCGGGATTTTAACTTCATTTTGCTTTTAGGCTACTGCCGAGTATTGTATAGTTCACTTTACAAAACGACCACCATTAAAATTCGTGCACCTAAAACCACTTGCAAATGTAAATTCTTTGCTTCATTCATAACCTGCACAAACCTTAATAAACTTCAAACTCTAAGTGGTTTTTCCAGGACAGCAGAAAGAGAGTTCCTTTTCCAGTTTATCCTTCTTTGGGACAACTCTCCACAATAGCCTTTTATACCCGATTCTGTAAAATTCATCTATGTACATTTTCATATATTCTTTCTTGCAGAAGAATCGGTCGATGTAAAGAAGCCCCTTGGGTCGAAGAACTCGATCCCAGTCCAGCAAAACAAACTGAAGAAGCTCTATCCCAATCCATCCATCCAAGAAGAGAGTAGAAAGAACAATATCCAAAGTATTGTCAAAGAAAGGCAATCTTGAACCGACTGATATGTACAATGGTAAAAGGCCTCTTGATGCAATTACTTCACTAAATGGGGCACCTAAATGTGTAGCAAAAGCAATGGTGACATTTTTTTCCTTCATGAGTGCAGCAAAATTACCTGTTGTGGGACTAAAATCCAAGCCTATTCGAATTTCTCAGGGTTTTAACATTAGAATTTCATCAACGGAGAATTCTGGAGAAACCTTTTCATTCTTTTGAACATCCCAACCTTGTTTAGTAAGATCAAAGTAGTCAGAACATTTATAGAAGCCTCTGTTGCCTGTGGTCTCGTTGGATACAAGACACTGGTAGTTCTTGCATTTGTAACGGCTCCATGAAATGTCAACATCCCTAGGTTAAGTCCAGAGAGACGAGTTTCCAGGACGTGGTTTATCATAATGTGGCGGGGCTCTGGAGAAACACCTTCGTCTAGGTAGTGGATCACAGCCACTGATCATAAGCTTCTGAGACAAGTCGCAATCATCGGGACACATATTGTACATTTTATAAGTCATGAAACGGTCTAGAGTCGAGGCTAGTTGAACACAACCTTGTCCAATAGCTGGATTTACCGCTTCCCGGCCAAGGAAATTCCTTCTCTCTCTAAACCTGTTTGGTTTTGGAGAAATGTAGCTCTGAAGCTCTGCAGATTTAAATGCTTTGCTACTAAGTGATTCTTCTACTTCATCTTCCTCTGGCGTGCCTGAATATTCGACAACATTAATCATTTCATTTCCATCCGCCGGAGCATTGCTGTAATAACGAGAGAAACTTTCTGCAAGCCTGTCCAATGACACTGCAATTTTAAGTACTTGAACTGAGAATTTCAAGAGACTTTCAGATTCAACTCTTTCGGTATGCAGCTGCTGTAACAGAACTCCCAACAGGGATTGCATATGAGAGATTTCATCTTTGACAGAACGAGGCAAAACAATTCGGCCGCTGGACTCGGGGTCAAATGAAGGGAAAACGAAATCAGGTACGAGATATGAGAAATACAGAAGATGAGTCCGAAGAAACTAGAACAGAAAAGAAAACAGAGTAGAAGGCCTCCAGGAAGGCATTTAAGAATCCTCTGTCTCTGCATTTCTTTGGTGCGTTTCTGTGTGTAGTATTCAACGTGTTACATGTAGCTTCCTGAAATTTCTTGTAATGTTTGATCCTGAATACGAGATGTGGTTTCTTTTCTCGTACTCCACTGCCACAAGTAGATCTCTAAAACTTTACTCTTTTATCTTTTTATCTCCCCTAGATCTGAATCACATTTTTTAATCTTTAACCTTTCAACTTGACATTGTTGAAGCTTCCTTAGATTATTATTTGCAACATTACAGCAGGAGCAACTACAGGCAAATTTGCTCAGAGTCGAGCACTGCAAACCGTGGCTGCCACAGGTTGGTCAGCAACACACAGTTGCCCGGTGCAAGAAGCACATTTTGCCACATCTAGTTCTGTATTCACCAATAAAACAAGCATGAACGGGCCACCTAATCACAGATGAATTACAATGTTCATTAACTACTAGGTACATTAATCAGATAAAAGCATTGCGGAGGGAGACAACAGCTTGCTCAATCTAAAACTATTACAGGAATCAAATTCTTATTTTAAGTAACCAATTCATCTAAATCTAGTGGCCCTGTCCACTTATTCGCTATTTGAAGTGGAGTCGATGGTATTCATGAAGAAAAGAAAGCTAAAACCAAGTTTCACAAAACAATAGGCTACCCTTTTTATCACACTTGTGCTTCAACTTCTTCAGCCTCATCTTCATCAGAGGTTGTCCTCACTATCCCCATCAAACTCCTCATCTTCTTCTGGTGAGGCTTCACCAGCCTCATCGTCATTATTGTTTGGTGTTTTAATGGACTTTGGAGGTTTTCCTTTGTCCATCTGTTGCAAGGACAGCAATTACAAGAATTCAGTTTAAAGTAGACTATAATGCTGAGAACAAGATGCAGATTAGTAACAGAGGCAAACTATGTGAATAATAAGATACACATATGTTTCAACTATTCTGGGTTAATAGTATCTAAATTTTTACTGGCTATGACCAGCCAGGACTCCCTGCCTTTGGTCTTCTCCTTGTTGCTCTTCTTCTCTTCTCCATTGCATGTTGACCTCTAATCCCTTAACAGTTGTTTCCTCTCCGCTCTATATTTGGATTTTGGCTTCATTATTTATAAGTTTAACGGGACCAACTACATCAATACCTACAGATAAAAACCAACTCCAATTCGCAAGTTTGTGAATTGACAGTGTAAAATTTTCTGTTTCATTTCTTCACCATCCGCATGCCACGACAAACACTGATATGCACACTTGTATCAGTAGATTCTCCAATTTCTTCTTTTCTCTTTGACCAACCTTTGATTTGAAACAGATGAAAAGCTTAAGATTCTTAACGTGCATAGCAATCACAGGTTTCCACCTTGCCCTAGATCTCACTGCCCATTTGCAAAAGACATTACTCAATCTTCTACATTCTCAGTGAATTCTTTCTTTCTTTCTTTCTTTCTTTCTTTCTTTCTTTCTTTCTTTCTTTTTTTAAATAGTTCAAATCTTCTAGGAGTTGAAGAAAGAAAGAAAGAAGAAAAAAAGCAAAAAATGAACTAGAAGCACAATGATTGTTGACTATTGAGGTGAGCAGAAATAGATTATAGTGGTGATCAGGGGCAAAGCTAGATAAGGCCGGGTAAGGGCATTCGCCCTCACTGACCGCTGAACCTTTTTTTCCCTCCATTTTCCGCTGTCCCTATTTTTGTTCCGGTGCAGTGGAGTTTCAGCCAGGAACGGTTGTAGAAGATTAAGAAGAACAAGGAAAAGCAGGGTATAAAACCTTTTACATCACAAATTCCAATAATAATTGCTTTACAGCTGTAGTTTTTATTTAACCCTGTTTGCTACTTGTCAATTCTCTCTCTCTCTCTCTCTCTCACACACACACACACACACATTAGAGGTCTTTTAATTAATGCTTCCATGAAATATATACTCTTCGATGAAATCCTTTAGTCAAATGTAAATTGGGTAATTTTCATCACTTTTTTTTCCCTTTTTAAGTAGTTTTTATGGGGTCACCGGTCACTCAAAAAAGGATTATTTTTCTATGGATTAAAACTTATAATTATACTTTGGATGTATGAATGAGCACTATTTAACTTCGCCCACACTGAGCGAAAAGTCTAGCTTTGCCCCTGGTGGTGATAGCACAGGCACGAGGCAAAACTATCAGTTCTAGATCTTTCCATTCACCGAATAGCTTATGTTCTTAATGCAGCTTTCAAATCCAACGGCTCTATGACCTTAGATCGATGATTCACATATTTTCTAAGAGATGTTGCTGCCACGTAGTGGTGAGGTTTCATTGATTTTGAATAGCTAGATGAATGGGAATGATAAGCAGTGGCTTCAAAGCGAAGCTGAGCACACAAAGACAATTGGCATTTCACTAGTATACATAAACTATGTTCTTATGGGTTGTGATTTACGGTGAGGTTTGAGGTGGCTGTTTAAAGTCGCATCAGTGGAGCACCACAAGAGCAGGGAACAAAAGATTAGCAAGTGCTATTTCCATTTATGTTTTTCCTCTTGTGCATGGGTATGGAATTATTGCTTGAAATAGATTATTTTATTCCCTTGATTGTTCCGCCTAGACTCTAAATAATTTCTTACGGAGAATATAGCTTCCTGAATGTATATGATGAAATTCACCAATAAATGTAGACATTCGTATAAGAGTTACTTGATCTGTCATCTGCCCCTAGTACCACAACTCCCACCCTCAAACGGATAAACAAAAACCTCAAGAAGAAAGAGAAAAACTAAAAATATATAAGGACTAAAAGGACGAAAGAGAGAATAGACTCACGGCACGCAGCAAAGTTCTCCTGTCTCTTTCCCGTGCATTCTTGATAGCCTATGGCCAATCAACAATTCAATAAGCTTCTAAATCAATTAACAACGATGCCACATATCGAAACATTTCAAAAAATAATAATAATAGATAAATAATAACAAAATAATAAAATCAAAATGGTAAAAAGAAAAGGGGGAAGAAGAAAAGCACTCCAATTGGTAAAAGAAACAACCTCCTCTAGAGTCTTCTGCTCTGCCTCTACTTCTGAAATATCTCTACGAGAAAAGCAAATACCAGCAGACAGAATAACATTAATCGAGCACTCAAATAAACGAATCATAGTAATTTAATCTTGCTTTTTGCTGATGAATATTGTTTAATATATTAATTAACCCTAAACTCAAAAAACAACAAATTGTTATACCTTCCAACAGTGTTGCTAACACGACAAGAGCACTTGGCACATATGCCATGCTCCTTAGCACAGTCTATATACATCATTCATTAGTGAAATCAGCAAACATTTCCAAACTAACAATTAAAACTGAATACGAAGAAAAATCAGAAATTTTAAATACCGACCATTGCAGACATTGTGGTAAGCTTGGCGAACATTCCTCTTGGAGCACCGCTGGCTGCCAAAAAACCATTTTATTTTCGAAAGAGAAAATTACACAGCAGAAAATTAAACAAAGAATCAATTTATTATTATATTGGCTAAATCAGAAACATAAGACTGCCATACCACTTGGCGGGTTCAGTAATGGGCTTGTATTTTCCGTATTTGCGTTTCCATTCAATCTGCCCTTTACAGCGTAAGCAGACACCGGTTACTTCAGAATACGGCCTCAATTTTCCCCCTACTTCCTGTTCTCATCAATCAGAACCCATTAGCTCTCCGCGCTCTAATTGAGCCGGAGAAGGGCAATACATAGAGCTCTTCAAACCATAAAAATACTAATTGAAGTTTCGAGCAGAGGGAATTGGATGTGCATACAGTTGGGTTGATCTTGCGGCATTGGTCGGGTTTCCAGGCGTACTTGTTTTGGTGCTTGGGAGGACCTTTCCTGCTCCCACTGCTCATCTTTACGCTGTTCAACGCGATTCCCCCGCACCACGTTTTTCCTTAACCTACCCAAGACCCACTACTGTATTTTGCTAATGACTCAAACAAAAAATTACCGAAAATTATTTTATTCCCCACCCCATCCCCTCCCCCGCCCCACCAAACAAAGATTTATATTCCATTTTCATTGGTCTCACAAATATAATAAATATTACTAGTATTTTTTTATATACTACCATTATTTAATGTCCATGTGGAAAACTTATTACTTACTACTTTTTGCCTGGTACAATTCTCCTTGATCATTTATTATTTATTTTTGAAAAGAACTAAAAATAATAATATTAATATAATAAATCAATATATATATACATACACCGATAAAAATACCCCTTTTTCACAACGAAGATCAACTATAAAGTTTGATGTGAAAGACGATGTTAAAAACGACAACAATACATTCGTTCTTGTGCCTATTTGAGAGTTGGAAATTAAAGCAAAAAAAGAAGAAGAAAAAAAAAAGATAATTTTACTTTTAGGTATTGGCCAGGCATAACCTAATAATGAAAATATCTACAAAAAATAAAAAAATAAATAAATAAAGGAATAGTTACCAAACCCGAGAGCAAACATGAAGGCAGTGGTTGAATCCATTCAACAATGAGACATCTGCGGATGTATCAGTTGACATGACAAAAAACATCAACAGATAAGTACAACATTGCCATTGGAAAATTTTAAGCTTATTAGTAAACAATGATAAACAATGAGTTTCACCGTGGCAGGTGAAGCGTGCGCCTATAGAGTCAGATCAAACTCTGTATATAGAGTCTAACTGCCAATAAAAAACAACCCCGTCACATGTGAACACAAACTTAGGAATTCTTAACTAATAGACTTTCCAAAGAAATTTGAAGCTCTAATTGAACTTTCTGCCAAAATATCATAACAATGTAAATAAATACTATTACATTGATCCAATAGAGAAAATAAACTAAAGGAATGCTCGACATCGCCTCCAATGCAAAATTCAATGAAAGATACACATTCATTTGGTCCAAAAATCAGGACTAACTCTAATACATTGGCAAAATGGGACCAGACTTGTTTCAAAGATTCAAGAGGATGAAACGAATGGCCAATCCAAATCACTCCATTCCAACTTGTATTCTGAATTGGAGGCGTCTTTTTTTCTCTTCTTTTCTTTTTGCCTAAGCGATCTCCCAGACCAATGGCTTTATGAGATGAAGTCTCAGCGGATAGTCAGCCCTTCCATTGCGGGAGCCCCATCTTCGCTTAGCTTATTAACTTGAATGGTGCTTATCGCATTTGCAATGCTAGCCTGAGAAAAATGGAGTAAAGGAAGCTTAATAAATTCCTCAAATCCATCCATGAAAATGAGAAGTGCATAATAACCCCTAAGCATATCATCAAGCATCGTAAGAAGCTCAATTCACGTGCTGAAGGATGGTCCGAATCATGGAAAAATAGAAGTGCACACTTGCATGCAAATGAATATTCAGTTCACACAAGCATGTATAGCATTTCACCATATAAACTGAAGTTCATTTTAAAACTTGCTACATTCAAATAAATTTGCTTGTTACTAACTTTCAGAGCTCATCATAAACATTCATACTAACTTTTAAATCATTACCCTCCAACTTGCAAGCTTAGTCCGAAGGGCTTGCCACCGTTGCTGCCCAAACCTGCGCTCTAGGCAAGAGCTGCACCCAAAATAATGAAATCAAATATTATCAACATGCATCTCCCTACATGAGCAGGAGGCAGAAAATGGGGAGAAAGAGCTCAATTGCTAACCTCACGACGACTACTTGGTTCATCTGATCAATTTTACAGTCCATTAACTTAGCTGTAATTGCCTTAACAACCCATAGTTCTACCTCATTGTCATTGATCTGCAAGAAAACAGACAGCAACTTAAAGAAACATGAAATACATAAAGGCAACTTAATAGAATAGAAAAAGAAAAAGAAAATATGATAACCTGAAGTGTGTCCCTTATCAAGGAATAAGGAATTTGAGCAGATGCATTAGAGCCAAGATCTACAAGCGACATCAACCTCATCTTCTCAATGCAGTCTTCATGGACAAGCCCTACATGATCCCGCAAAAGAGACGTCCGGTATACAAATTAAATATATCTACAACATCAAATTCAACTCATCCAGTAACTCATATCTCAAGCATCAAGAACACAAATGGTTACCGTGGCTCTTTAGCAATGTCGGATTAGCTGTATGGAAGTCCATGTACGCGTCAAGCCTCTGAGTCACAAAGATCTTTAGAAGCTGATACACCTGTGCATGTTTAGCATCTTTCTCCAGTTGTGCAACAGCAGGCATATCTAGCAAATCTCCCTGGCATGCAAACGCAGGATTAAAGCGGGTAAGAAAGAAGAGGTAATAGATAAACTCCACATGAGAGCACGGTACAATCATGACATAATACTGGACCACTTAAGAGTCACTACAACATAGTTGATTACTTATGCACAGTGGATATATTAGTTCTGAAGTCCTACAAGGAAATGAAGGGTCCATTTGGCAACAAATTATAATAGGATTTAATTATAAAAGAACGGATCATTTTACTTGCAGGGACACGTGGCTTCCACTTTATTTAACACCTCACAATGATAAAATAAGTCCATATCAATGAGATATGTCAAAAAAAGTGGAAGCCATGTGCCCGGACAGTAGAATGATTATTTTATTATTATAATCCTATTAAAAGTAAAACTTGTTGCCAAACAATCCCTAAATAGTAATTAAATAACATGCCATTTTGAACAAAGACTTGCTGAAAAGTAAAAACAGAAAAAATGCACACGTCAACAATTAACCAGATAATAAGAAAGTTCACTTTAATGGAAATATTTCCATAATTTAGCCCAATTTCCACATGAAATTTCCGGGTTCTTACAGCTTAACAATCATTTGTCACTGTGTGTCCGTGAGAAGAAAACAGAAAATAGATCAAGCAATCCATGTTATCATTCATAATATAATAAGCATAGACAAACTAAATCCTATGGTCCTAAAACTGAAGATAAAGGAACATCTTTTTTGTCAAGGCGCAGATAATTATCAAGAAAACTGTACCATCCAAATTCAGTGCTAGTTTCGACTTCAACAACAATTTCTTCTATATATGATGACAATTTACAGCTTTTCAAATTCATGATGAATGTTCTTTGTCTCGTACCCACTCAAGTTCATAAATACAAGTATGATTGTCTTTACAAGAATATTAATAGCACAAAAACATGTAACGTATGAGAAAGAATTAGAGCTTGTTCTTCAGAGCTTTATCTACTTTCAAAAATTTATCGAATCAACATACTCTCCACACAAAAAAATAATAATAATAATTCACACTTTCCAATAATCTTTCTTTACATTCTCACCACACACTCCTATATATCTAATCCTCATTTAACATAAAGCTTCCAAGAACAAGCTCTTAAGCAGTTTCATCAACAAGTTCATTGATATTCTCACTTACAATTTTCAGGATGCAAATGCTCAATATTTAAATACATTAAGCTTAGGACATTCGGCACACAACATCCATTTTAATTCTAAATCAGGGCACAATACCAGGCATATTCAACACTATTACTCTAGAAAAAACACCAAGAAAGCATATTTAAATTATAAGCACTAGACTATATTATATAACCTAAATCAAATATACTCGTAATCATACCAGAAACATGTCAGGGGCCTTGACAAATTCAATTATGGCGTTGACAGCTTCTTCCTTAGCTTCGCTCATGGATGACACATCTTCACCAGGGAAAGTCGCTAGATACTTGACAAGAAATTTGAAAGAGTCTTTCGAAGAGCTGAAATTCCACCACATGGTAACGGAAAAAATTCATGAATTAAACATTGCATCAATAAATGCCCCCCCCCACCCCCACAAACAAAACAAAAAATAAATAAAATAAAATAAATAAATAATCTCATAGTAGAGATCTCACCCTTTGTTTTCCTTTAAAACAGTAGCAACTTTAAGAAAGAGTTCTCTCTGGTCCTTAACTCCAAGATTCCACTCCCTCAAATAGCCGTCCATTTTTCTAAAAGATGGCACAACATGTTCAGTGACCTTTCCATTGACCGCCAGACCAAGAGCCTTCATGTACACAAAGAATCGGCTATAGGGATTCTCCAATAGGTTGTAGAGGTTAAACATGCTGAGAGAGGAAAATAACGAGAATTAGACACCACCAAGATCTTCCGAAAACAAAAATAATTAGGGTGAAGGCTCTTTACATCTTTAAGCGAAGCGCAGGTTTTTCGTTTGGCTGTTGGGTTATTTTGGTAGATATGAGCTCCGCCATCTCATGAACTTGATCCAGACTCTCAGGCTCATTGACAAGGTTGCAAATGACAGATCAACACATTCAAGATCTGCTACAAGTAACAAACAGCATCTCATATGAGTAAAGAGTATCATAACCAGTAAATAAAACATTGAAATTGCATCAACATTGGAATGCTATGAGATAAAATCTCGAGCATCCAATGTGTTTCGTGTTTTCAACAGATACAGAGAGTGAATCAGGGCTGACATAACAAGAAAAAAAGGGTGGAATCACATTCAAGCACCAGAAATTTTCACAAGCAGCTGATTCAAAAGTTTCATTCTCCCACCAACAACCACTTCAGCTGATTGTAAGTCGGAATCGTGAGCTTCTACGTCAATGTTTCTTACTATACTAAAAGTTCCACAAGTTTGTCTCTAGGTTAACGGCTTCATTTGGAAATTTCAGAAACTTAAATAACAATTGAAAGCAGGGGAACAAGTCCAAAGCAGAGAAAGAGAGCCGAAACCCTTTACCTTTCTCAGACGCTTTGGAGAAAATTATATCAGCAGAGGTGAGCATCAGCGAGGCCAAATCATACCACCTGTTCTGTACGACACACTCTTGCGCCTCCAAACACAATCTATTCACCTGTTCCTCCGCTACCTATCAATATCAAAAGTGAAGATACGTCACCTGCCGTGAGTTTAAAACATAATACATCAAACGCCAAACACCCAGAAAGGATAAATTCACACTTTCTATATCAAAATTCAATAAATTAATTAATTTTAAAATAAATTTATCATGGTATATTATACGTATAGACATAACAAATACATATGCGTGAGTAAACGCGTTACATCGGCACCAGCGTCGGCCCAGGACAAGTCGGCGGTGAAACGGACGGCAGTGAGAACGGGATCTTCCTCGGAGGTAGGAACCAGAGTGGTCATTTTGTGACTTTCACGCAAGAAGATGCAGAAATCTTAGCAAGGCAGTGAATCTGAAACGAAACTTTGCTCCACCGAGACCTTTGAGGCTACAGAAAGATGAGATAGTGTGCAAAGTGACAACCCTAATTTGGGGACGGAAAGAGAATTCGAAAACTAACGAGGGCATTAAAGTAATTTTGTAATTTCCACTGTTTCCCATCGCCTTTGTGTAGTATGACATGCACATGTTCTATAGAATCTATTAGAAACTATACATACATATTGTATAATAAATTATGTGATAGGATTTAATTAGACATATTAGAAGATGGGCTTCTCGATGTGTCTAATAAGATTCTACCACACAAACCATTAGACTCCATAGAAAAACCAATAAAACATAAGATAATAATCATATTGACGCTCCTGTTTATTAAATACACCACATTTTAATTGCATTAATGATCCTTAGTTTTTATTTCTTTTCACATTTATGTCCAAGCTTTTTTTTTTTTTTGCCTTATTTTTATTCTAGATTTAATTAATTGACAGAAATTGTATCTAGCGTCATAGTTAAAAATTTCTTCAAAGTGAGTAAAAGACTTATTTATCCATCATATTTTTAATTGAGCGGATAGAAACTCATTATGAAAACTTATGAAAATTTTTTTCTCCATGCTAATAGAATATGTAGACAACAAGAAAGTTGTTAGACCAAAAGAAACATTATTTCGTTGCAAGGCAAAAAAAAAAAGAAGAAACATTATTTAATTGACAGCTAGATATAAGAATATGATCCTCTCACAAACGATCTAAAATAATAATATAATATATAAAAGAATACGACCAAAAAAAAATTTGGATACTGTCAAAATGAGCAAACAAGGGGGGACATTTCTTGCAACTAAAATGTGGTGCCATTAATAAAAATTATAGTGTGAATATAGTTATCCGAAAACATATTCACACCACATTTATTCACGACTACACAATATTTTTATTAGCATATAAATATATAATCTTTGTTCTTTATAGAACTTTCCTACTGTTTCTTGCTTCTATTTTTTTCCCCAAATATTTGATATAATTATCCCTTATGTTTTTAATGTCAGGATATATTAAAAAATTTTTGTTTGTGTACTTTAAAATCATATAAAAATATGTAATTGTATTTTATTATAAGGTACTTTTTGTTTATTTAAAAATTGTACATATAATAGTTTGTTCTTTGTAGTAAGATTTTTAGTTTTTGGTGAAAAAGTGATTTTTGTTTGAGATTTGTGGTGAAAAAGTGGAGAGAGGAATGTGAAAAATCATTGTCTATAGAAAATATTTGGTTGATATAAGTTTGATTTTTTGATAGATTTTGTAATGAAAAGACAATCCCCAAAGAACAAGCCCTAAATTTATAGAGTTCTTTTAATAAAATAGTATTGCACCCGTGCGTTGCACGGAAAAACAATTTGAAAATGATTAAAAAACAAATTAACCGAAATAGTTTTTCCAAAAATCTAGTATCATATATAAATAATAAAAGAGTTAATATTATAGAAAACTTTCATGTCATCATAAATTTAAATAAATACTAATATACAATTAGTTTGGGTAGAATAATTAGTCTGCTAATAGAAGTTTGGTTAAAATAAAGAAACCAAATCGAAAATGTCAAATTAAATAAAAATCCAGAACTAATTTACATGCCAAATTTCTATTTAGGAATAAGAAAAAAATAAATTATTATATCATATAGTATTCCCTAAAATCTTTAATTTTTAATAGAATAGCATCAAGAAGAGAACAAAAACAAAAGCCATAAATTGAACTTAGGAAGGTCTGAAAATTATGTGTAGTTACACATATTCCTTCTCTAACAATTATATTGTTATCATTAAAATTGTCTAAGATTCTTATACAAACACAAGTAATCTAGCAATTAAAATTGAACCTAGAGGGATTGAAAATTTCATGCAATTACTTTAAAAAAGAAGTAAAAGCGTATAAATAAATGTTCTAATCAGTACACAAAATCCATAAAAGAAAGCACTAACAAACACGGTCAAAACATAAATTTTGAGTTAAAATAAAATAGAAAAAACACAAAAAAAACATAGCAGACATAACAGATGGATTAAAATGCTCAAAACTCATCATTAGCAGGGAATTTGACGGAGAAGAAAAGGAAAGAAAAGGGAATTTGACGGAATTAGAAAGTGAAAAAGAGCAAGAAAATATTTTTGGCAACTTAGTTCCCTTTATATACATACACACATAGATAAGAGTAGTCAACACCTAATAACTATTCAAAAAACCAAAAAAAAAAAAGGAAAACCAAAAAAACTGAGAAGAAAAGGAAAAATAAGGGAATTTGATGAAATTAGAAAGTAAAAAAAGACATGAAAATATTTTTGACAACTTAGTTCTCTTTATACATATATATATATATATATGTGTGTGTGTGTGTGTGTGTGTGTAAATAGATAGATAAAAGTAGGCAACACCTAATAGAGATTTGGAAAACCAAAAAAAAGAAGAAAAAACGAAAAAAGGAGAAGAAAAGGAAAAAAAGGCAATTTGACAAAATTAGAAAGTAAAAAAGAGCGAGAAAACATTTTTGGCAACTTAGTTCCCTTTATGTGTGTGTGTGTAGATAGATAAAAGTAGGCAACACCTAATAAAGATTTGGAAAACCAAAAAAAAAGAAGAAAAAATGAAAAAAGGAGAAGAAAAGGAAAAAAGGCAATTTGATAGAATTAGAAAGTAAAAAAGAGCGATAAAACATTTTTGGAAACTTAGTTCCCTTTATATATATATATATATATATATATAAGAGTGGGCAATACCTAATAAATATTCAGAAAACCAAAAAAAATAGAAGAGGAAAACCGAAAAAACGGAGAAGAAAAGGAAAAAGAAGGGAATTTGACTGAATTAGAAAGTGAAAAAGGACGGGAAAATATTTTTGACAACTTAGTTCCCTTTATTTATTTATATATATATATATATAAGAGTAGGCAACACCTAATAAATATTCAAAAAACCCAAAAAAAAAAGAAAAAAAAGAAAACAGAAAAAAAACGGAGAAAAAAAGGAAAAAGAAGGGAATTTGACAGAATTAAAAAGTAAAAAAGGGTGAAAATATTTTTAACTACTTAGTTCCCTTTATATATATATATATATATATATATATATATAGGCAACATCTAATAAAGATTCAAAAAACCAAAAAAAAAAAAAAGCCGAAAAAACAAAGAAGAAAAGGAAAAAAGAATGCAATTTGACGGAATTAGAAAGTGAAAAAGGGCGACTTTTTTTTTTTTGGCAAATTAGTTCCCTTTATAAATGTGCGAAAATTTTTTTGGCAAATTAGTTCCTTTTATAAATGTGTGTATGTGTGTATATATATAGATAAGAGTAGACAACACCCAATAAATATTTAGAAAACCAAAAAAAAAAAAAAGAAAAAAAGAAAACCAAAAAAATGGAGAAGAAAAGGAAAAAGAATAGAATTTGATGGAATTAGAAAGTGAAAAAGGGCGAGAAAATATTTTTGACAACTTAGTTCCTTTTATATATATAGATAAAAGTGGGCAACACCTAATAAATATTTGGGGAAAAAACCGAAAAGATGGAGAAGAAAAGGAAAAAGAAGGCAATTTGACGAAATTAGAAAGTGAAAAATGGTGGGAAAACACTGTTGGTAACTGAGCTCTATTTTATATCACCACATATTAAAAAGGCCAATTGAAAAACTACTATTCATTTCTTTTGTCTGATACGATATCGTTTCAAGACTACTATAAATGGCAAAAATTCCCAAATCCCTTCATTTTAAACTCATCGTCTTCTACGCGACTTCTCTATCTTTGCCCTAACTCTTCCGCCCAATAACTCCATCAAATCTCACTGTGGATCGTCACTTGGAATCTTTTTTCGCCACTAAATTCTCTCCTAGACCTTTTAATTTTGTCTAAAAGCCGTTGAACCTAAGCGCAAAAGTTCTTCTCTAGAGAACCACACGTGAAACTACACATTTTCATTCTCCTTTTTAAGCGATTACCTGAGTTCTCATAGGTATTTGGCTCTGTTCGTGAAAAAATTTCTTATTCTTCTCTCATTCCCCCTTACCCAAAATCCCAAAATTTTTTTGTTGATTTTTTTTATTTTTGTTTCTAGGAAATGATTGTCGATTATTTATTTTTGTTGCATGTTTGACTGTTCGAATCAGAGGAATGTGTGCGTTGCTTATTATAACAGTAGTTATAAAACTCATATATGCATTGCTAACATTTTGTGGAATAAAAAAAGGGTAAGTATTAGGTGTATACTGTGGAGTATTGGCGATTGGGTAGTATTCACTGGATTTTGTGAATATGATGTAACACACATATGACTGACAAAGTCCTATAACCAAATTGAAAGTGTTTCGGGTCTTGTACTTCTAAGTTTTGTAGGATGTGAAACAGAGGGAATGACATTTTGTAGAATTGTGTTATTAGGAATATCTGAAGAAGAAGAAGAAGAATTTGGTGAAGATTGTGAAGGCTGAATAGTACCTAGATTGAGAGAAATATCAGTATGAGTGTCTTTAGAATCTTCTTCCATGTCATATTCAAAACCATCCTATATGTGATCAGTGGCTGATGCTTCATTTTCTATTAGGTTTATCAGTATCTGGTATGGTAAAGATACAGGTTCTGATAATTATTGTTGGGTAGAGAATGGAAAGGTTTTTTCAAAGAACACAACATCTTTGGAGTTCTGTATTTGGTTAGTGTCTAGATCATACGTTTTGTATGCCATTTGTCTTGGACTACACCCCAAAAAACTCCTTTGTGTGCTCTTGTTTCAAATTTGTCATTGTGTGGTAACAATGATCCTTGTGTGGTAACAATGACAACAAATGTTTTGAAATTGGTTCAAGATGTGGGTAGCCATTAGAATAGAATATGGCCAAAATCTTTTAGGCATGTTAGCCTGAAACATTAGTGTCGTGGCTACTTGAAGAAGATGTTTTTGTTTGATTTCACCTATTCTATTTTGTTGGGGTGTGTAACAACAGCTCCTTTGATGGATGACCCCACTGATCTCAACAATATTTGGCATTCATTTCCAGTAAATTCAGCGCCATTATCAGTGCTAATGATTTTGATATTTTAGCCAACGTGGATATGAATATTGTATGTTTCATGAATATAAAAGACTGTCAACCAAAGTTCCCACCACATCTTTGGTGGTAGACAAAAATCACTAAGCCAATCCGCAACCTTTGCTTGTGCATTTGGTTCCAAAGTTTCTACACTCTGTCAAACGAGTTAGAGCCTAATTATAAGCAAGCATTTTCTAAAACATAGAGAATCTTATATTACATATACATACTCTATTTGGATGTTCTTAAGTATCATAAATGTTTATACCTGATAAAAAGGCTGTTGTGTTTTTCTTCTTGGAAATCATCTGTTGACATCAGTGTACTCTTTAGATCCTTTCTATACCATATGAATGCCTCATATTATAAATAAAAATAAAAAAAAAACGAAGATCAAATTTATATATCCTCATTAACACAACAAAAACATACCTTGTGTAGGTAAGTATATCCCATTAATGTAGTCTACTTATTAAACTGACAGCAGAAACAAAAGTACTTTGCATCCCATACCAAGAATATGTTCTAGGCATCCAGATAGGGACGAGTCTGAGTATTTTGCAGCCGTGATATATCTAGTGCCCTGTGATATATCTGTTCTAGCCATATTTGATTCTTTGTTGTAGTCGCATATTGTGCAGTAGGATGTGAAGTAGTTTTCTTGGATGTCAGATAGTTGAATGTCTAAGTTGATTCTCATTGATTGACTACTTTCCTTGTACCTTTTTTGGTGTATTTATAGAAATTGTTATGGATAGCAGTCGCATCTGTACTTAAAAGAAAATAACATGAGTTATAAAGTTATTACTCCATTTAGTTGTGGTTTGATTTGGAATAGTTGCAAAGTTGTTACAGAATCAGGTTTTTGTTCATTTTATCAATCTCAGTTATTATTTCATGAGTTTCAAAAAGCCATTAATTTTCTGACTTTTTAGTTTCTACATTACCGTGATGATAGTGGTAGGAGATTTACAGCCATGAACACATTTTTGTTTAAAGCTCTTTATTTTTGCAATTTATAAAGGAAATTTATAATGAGTAGAAATAAATGGTGGAGATTTAATTGAAACTCGAAATGTGTGGTGACTGTTGAATAATTATCAAATCAACAGTCAAATCATGGTAGGTGAATTTATAAAGGGAAACAATAAAGAGATTCAAGACGGTAATTTCATTAATTATGATAATTCAAAAAATTCATTATAGTCTTGGGTACATTTTTTATTATAAAATTTTCGATCGTGTTTGTATGTTAGCATTTTAGGATAACCTGTATAGCCAAATAAAATCTTTATGATTTTTGTATTAGAGAATTTGTTATAAAAAGACTCCATTACAGTTTTGTCTACAAGCTATTTCTGAAAATTATTTGAATTAAGTTCAATCACATGTCTTTAAGAGGAAGTTGCATTCATTCTTTATGCTTTATTTCTTGGCTTTGCAAGCCATTTGCTGTTACGATTTAACTCAAAAGAAATGTTATACAGACCACCATTTGCCATATGGGTCACAAAGTAAATCTTTTGCTTTTCGTCATACTTCATATTATAGATATATATATATATAGTAGGTTTAACAAGTTGGAAAATAACATATGTTTTTCTGGTGCTAGCCTAATGTTGCAACTGAGAGGAACATGAATTGACACATGGAATTTGTTTCATCAAGTTGGTTTCCCTAGAAGCTCCAGTGAGTATTCTTGCTTTTCTTGTGTGTACGTGTACAAATATTTTAAATTTATTGAAATAATTAATAACCAAGAAAGTACATAATTCATTTCTACTATCGTGCTTGCAAGTTTATTATCCATTTTTCATGTGTTGGAACTCTATGCTCAAGCTTCCTAAAATCAGGCAATTCTTTTGAACTCTTGATGGCTTGATAGGGGAGGTCATTACACATTTTGCTAAGGGTAGTGCTGAAGATTTAATCAAGTAGTGGTGGCTGCTCACAAGGCTTCTAATGAAGGACTATCACTATATTTCTACAGTTGAAGTTTTACTCGACTACTAAAGAAAGATTGTAATACATATGTTTCTCCATTTCTTTGTGTTTTATTAGTGCTTAGTTTTTGAAACTAATTTTTTTAGCATGTTATAAATATTACTTATCATTGGTGTTATTATATTTAAAATACATTAAATATTCTATTTCCTATTATAAATCTACTTTAGTAGGGGGAAAAACACGGGTTTGGCGCATAGCACGTACGCTCACTAGTACATATAAATATATATAGATAAAAGTATGCAACGCCTAGTAAATATTCGGAAAACCAAAAAAAAAAACTGAAAAAAAAAGGAAAAGAAAAGGAAAAAGAAAGGAATTTGATAGAACTAGACAGTGAAAATGGGCGGGAAAACATATTTGATAACTTAGTTCCCTTTATATATATATATATATATTATCACACCCTGTTGCTTGGCAAATTTTCTTATTAAGTGGATTGCTTTTATGGAAGAAAACATTAGTTGGTAATTTATACTTATAACGTGGGATGAGACCAATTAACTAGTGGGTTGATTACTATATAACTTTACGACAAATCTAAAGTCTCATGAGTCTTTCTTCTTTTCTTTAGTTTAGGAAATAAAATTGGATATCTATCTATTACTCTTGTTTACTACACAACTATATAAAGAACAAATTATGTTAATAAACTTACTTTATCATTAACTTGCCATGTCATGTGATTGGGAAGCCTTTACATTGAAAATAGGCTCCCAATTCATACAAAAGTCATACACTAAGTTTTACATATGCAAGTACCTAATTTATTCTAATATCCTATTGCCATATTAAGTGAAAAACATAGATTTATCAACCATGAACTTATCATAATAGAGGTGGGTATGAGTGTAGGCACAACATTAAGTTTATATGTAGTGCCCAAATACATGAGAAATTGCGGAGTATCCTCGTAGTAACCCCATAAGTCCGTCTCGATTACTTGTGAGATCCTACTTCCACTTGAGTTTTCACTCCAAGTCTCGGCTTGTCTTTCAAATACCTTGCGGGTGAATATCTACAAAAAAATAATTAAACATTGAGTGAGCAATATGTACCCCGTGAGTAACATAATGTTTTGGTTTGCCACGAGAGTTCAAGGAAAACCACTTTACAATTACAATTTCAATAAGTAAAAAATACACATACCTTTTCAAATGCATAATAGGGCTCAAACACTAAAATCACTTACTACATGTAGCGCGCAATAATATCATTCAAGTGCCAAGTTGCTCATGGCAATACAATGATACATAGATCCATAATAACTCCGGTTGACCCTTACTGAAATCTCAATAAACATTATCAATCAAATCAGACACCATACTAATCATTCCTATCCCCAGGTCATGTAATAGGTTATAGCATGGGAATAATTCAAAGCAATTTAATACAGAGTGGGTAAGGCAATACTAGTGATTTGTATGTAAGAAAACATTCCATTTCTCATCATAATAAGACATCAAACAATTGTTCTTTTGTAAAATAATGGCATGCCAACCGATCTAATACATTAGTTACTCACATTGCTCTTGTTCCTTTTTAAGGATTAGTGGATACCTATATGTGGCAAAAATACCTTCAAATCCTTGAGTATTCCTCAACTAAAGTATCTCTCCAAGTGAGGCTTTGTATGTATATAGAGAAAGCTTTGTTTGGAAGGCAAAGAAGGTGTTTTAGAAGGCTTCTTAAGGGTGTCCTAAGCCTTCCTTTATTTCTAGACGAATTTCCCCAATTACTTTCTAAAAATCCTTGGATGCCACCAATAAAAGAGTCTCCAATTGCCTCTAAGTCATTAATACTTAGCCAATAAAAATAGGTCCAATTGGAAGTTCATGAGAATTTTTTGCTAGCAATGATGCTAATTGTTCTCTCATTTTATTCATGTGAGCAATTCTAATTGTCCAAGTGTCCTCTAGATTTTTCTACTAATCACTTAATGAGCCCTTCAACTTAATACATTCTATAATTAGGTCTTTGGCTTTTTGAATATATCACTATAGTATCGCATCTCTTATTTAAGCCTTCTTTGGCTTCACACTCGTTACCCGATTTGCCTTTGTTTTTCTTTTGGTAATATTACTAACCAAAGAATATAGTTGATACAAATCCAAGAAACCATTTTTTCATCCTCATTAAAGCATACAAGAATGTTCTCAATTTCCTATCAAATATCACGGCTAATTAGAAATTTATTCACCAATTTCTTATAATTGAGTATCATTCGAGAATTGAGTTAAAACTAGGATTTTTGAAATTTCACGGGGTGTTACATATATAACCTAACTAAATATTCAGAAGACCCAAAAAAAAAACCGAAAAAGCGGAGAAGAGAATGAAAAAGGAAGGCAATTTGACGGAATTAGTAAATGAAAAATGGTGGGAAAACATTTTTAGCAACTTAGTTCCCTCTATATATATATATATATATATATAAGAGTAGACAACGCCTAATAAATATTTAGAAAACCAAAAAAAAAAAGAAAACTGAAAAAACGGAGAAGAAAAAGAAAAAGAAGGGAATTTGACGGAATTAGAAAGTGAAAAGGACGGGAAAACATTTTTGGCAACTTAGTTCCTTTTATATGTATATTATATATATATATTATATATATATATATATATAAGAGTAGGCAATACCTAATAAATATTTAGAAAAGCAAAAAAAAAAAAAAGAAAAAAAATGGAGAAGAAAAGGAAAAAGAAGGGAATTTAAAAAGAATCAGAAAGTGAAAAAAGACGGGAAAACATTTTTGGTAACTCGGTTTCCTTTACATATATATTTATATAGATTTTATATATTCAG
Organism: Nyctanthes arbor-tristis; assembly: GCA_963692815.1. Classification (NCBI taxonomy): domain Eukaryota; kingdom Viridiplantae; phylum Streptophyta; class Magnoliopsida; order Lamiales; family Oleaceae; genus Nyctanthes; species Nyctanthes arbor-tristis. The sequence goes on from CAVNYN010234850.1 coordinate 23,192, forward strand.
AATGTCATTTAGTACAAGACATCATAATTAATAAAATCCAAAGAAAAAAAATATGATATAAGAAGTTAATGATGTAAATGAAAAGGATTAAAAACGTAAAGGATGATAAATGCAAATAAATTGTGGAATGATTAGTTAAAAATATGGTGTAGATAGATTCACTTGCTTGAATCCGATGCAACCAATGTCATATGCCTTCTTAATGAGCCTGAAATTCGTTCTCCGGAAGGTCTGATTTTAGAGCGGGTTTTTGCCTTGTGTCAAGAGCTAAATGATTATCAATTTAAAGCCGTTGGTCGGGGTGCCAATGTGGTCACGCATCTTGTAGCTAGGAATGCTTTTGATGATAGTTTTAGTTGTTGTTGGGTGGCATCACCCCCATCTTTCATTGTACTGCACTTGATACAGACTTTTTTGGTTAATGGCAATGAAACTTTGGTTGCCCTAAAAAAAAATTGCATATCTAGCCATCAATGACAATTTCAAATTGCATAATTTTATCGTCAAGTGCCTTGCTATTTTATAAGAGTAAAAAACCTATATATATATATATAACGAATTAAGTCTACGACACATTTTATCTCATTTTTTCTCGCCAAAACTTCTTAAGTGAGGTCATTTTAGACTTTTTATTACATATTTGGTAAATTCTACGATAGACTGTAGATTAATATTTCCCTATTTTTTTCAATGAATTCGAGATTATGTTCTTTACCTATTCTTATCTTTAAGAATATGAGAAATACTTTCCGATTTATTATCTTTGCTAATTGATGGTTGGGAATATCAAATTCAAGATTTCTATACTGGACGTACATCTTATCTTATACTTTTATGACATTATATGATACTATATGACCATGTAGCGTATATCAAGAAACGCCGCATAGCTACGATTTCTCATGCAGCGTATTCTAATGCACGCCGCATAGTTATATGGCATCATATGGTGCCATACCATATGATGCTATATCGGGTTAATTGTTTTCAATTTATTGTACATTATAATTATTGTAAGTTGACTTTAAAATTTATTGTACATTATAATTATTGTAAGATGACTTTAACGGAAAAGAAAATTTATTTTTACTTATTATTTATCATAATGCATTAAAACTAAATATTGATAATGATATTTATGTCGATTATTTGATAAAATATCTTCCCCGTGCAATGCATGAGAGGAAATCCAGTCTTCAAGAATATGAGAAATACTTTCCGATTTATTATCTTTGCTAATTGACAGTTGTGATCTCAAACTCGAGATTATAATACTGGATATACATCTTATCTTATTATATTTTTTGATAGACTAATCTATATTCAGAGTTTTTTTTTTTTATTTTTTAACTCAATTTTTTTAATATATATCTCTTATCTAGGAAGTATTTCATAATTTGCATTAGACTATTTCCTTTTCAATTGATGCATCCATTTTTAGTTATTTTTTATATGCTTTTAAATTGAGTCATTATTAGGTTACTGCTTTTGTAGATAATAAATATATAGTTTAATTAATGTTTTATAGTTTACATTATTCCCGTCATGGTATAGTCACAGAGAAAATAAAATATTTAATCTCCTAATGTCTAAGAAATTGAGTGTGCTATATTCGTTACCCTACCCATCAAAATTTTAATTTTCTAGTCGTTTGAGATTTTTCTAAAAGTTTTAGGAATAAAATAAAGCATTAGATTTGATTTTTATATTAAAAATAAATGATAATTATTTATTTTTAAGATGATGATTATCCGTTGAGGATAATTGTAAAAGTTACCCTAGAGTAACGGTGCAATTGAATAAAATTTTATTTGCAACTCGGCCCCTAAAGTAAACTATAAATAGAGGTGAAAATAGAAATCTTTATATGAATATTCTGAAACTTGACCATACACTATTTTTCCTTCATCTGATAGACTAAAGATTTTGTTGTCAACCAAAACTTAAATTCCAATCGACCACGTGGCCAAATGTTGTTGATGGTTGACCACAAATTGGTGGTCGACCGAGTGTTGAGATTTTCTCAACATGTGGTTGACTTCATTTAAGTGGTCGACTGTAAAATAATATTATCTATTATATTAAATTATTATTATGTATGCTTTTTTCTTAAATGGTAATTTATATGATGCAGGAGTTGGTTATTCAGACCTTGTGACTAATATAGGTAACTATGATAACTCCACCTATCGTATAAAACTTAAGTTGTTGAATATATGCTTCTTACGTGCGATGCGTGAACGATACATGTTCATTCTTGTGCGTTACTTGTGCTTTAGTAGATTGATATTATTATGTCGCACATAAGGTATTTCACGCCATGGATGCATTCATTGAGTATATATATATACACACACACACACACACACACATATATATGTAAATGACTACCATACGTGACGGGTATATCATGATACGATCAGCCACTAGAAGGTGGTGAGTTGAGTGTTGATGATACAATTGATTATTAGCATGAGGTCCCTATATAACGTACTGCTCATATAGCTGTCTAGATAGATATACCACTTGGACCCTTCGTGAGTGTTAGAGGCTCAGCGGTTGACCGAGTATATATGCTAAACATAGTGTTGGAGGCTCAGCAATTCGATAAACTGGTTATATATACTGGACGCAGTATTAAGGCCCAGTCATCATATATTGATATATGGTCCTACCTTGTCTATTGATGTTAGATCTGTAATGCCCCGCTCCTAAAAAATATAGTATTTTATTCGGCACTGTGAAATAGAATAATTTACCTCTATAAAATTAGCATGGTGCAGCGAATCTCCTCTCAGTCAGAGATTCTTTGAACTTCCAATTGTCCTCATTATTGGCAAATAGACCCACAGTATAAAGCAACTAAGTAAATCAAAGACTCAGTAAAGATGATAACATGCATTGCATGTTCATGAGATATCTAATTAGTGAAGTGATGCTCCTACACACAACTAAGCATACGACCTTGCGTCCCTCCTATAAAATACCGCATGAGCTCATCATGAATATGGTCTGTTAATATATATCGCGCTCATGCCTTATTTCCAAAGACTTACCATGCATTGACCGTCACCAAAGACTTACCAATATCAATAGACAATGCCTGGCCATATATCAATATACGAAAACTGAACCCCTAATAATGTGTCCAGTATATATACCCATTCAGCCAGCCACTGAGCCCCCATTACTCACGAAAATTATAATTCCTCAAGAGATATCTACCCGGACGACTATACAGTGGTGCATTATATAGAGACATCATGCAAATCATCTATTACATCACTAACACTCAACTCACCACCTTGTGGTGGCTGATAATATCATGACATACTCGTCACGTATGTTACTCATCCACATATACATACATACTCAATGAATGCATACACGACGTGAAATGCATAATAATATCAATCTACTAAGGGTAAATTTCACATATCGTTCCCAACCTTTGCACTTAGAATCGTCTGGGTCTCTAACCTTTTTTTTAGTGAACTGGGTCTGCAACCTTTAATAAATGCTCACAAAAGTCCCTTCTAACAGAATCTGTCCAAATTTTTGTTAAGTGGTAAATGAAATTACATTTATACCGGTACCTTTTGAATTTAAAAAAAGAATTTAAAAATTAAAAAAAAAAGGAAAAAACCCTACCCCACCTACAATGTCATAGGCTGCCGGAAATGGCAGTATTCTAGCGGCCACTTGGCCGTCGAAATGCTGCCATTTCCAGCAGCTGAAAGGGGAGGAGACTCCTACCATTTCATCTGCCGAAAACGACAGATAATGGGGGAGACTCCCTCCATGTTTCTGCCATGTTGAGCAGAAAGTTGGGGGGAGTCTCCCTCTTATTTTCCAGCCATTTCTGGCAGAGAAAATTGGGGGGAGCTCCCCCCATTTTCTCTACCGGAAATAGCAGAAACATGGGGGGAAGCTCCCCCATCTTCTCTGCCATTTCCGGTGGAGAACATTGGGGGAGGGGATGGAAGAGAAAATGAGAGGGGAGTTCCCCCCATATTTCTGCCATTTCCAGCAAAGAAAATTGGGGGGGGGGCTGGAAACATGTGGGGGAGCCCGTCCCATTTTCTCTGCCATTTTCAACAGAGAAAATTGGGAGGGCTGGAAACATGTGGGGGAGCCCCCTATTTTCTCTGCCTCTCCTCCCCATTTTCTCTGCCATTTCTGACAGAGAACATGGGGGGATCTCCCCCCCTAATTTTCTGTCGGACGGTAGAAAAATGGAGGGACATTCCCCCATGTTTCTAGCAGAAACATGGGGGGAGTCTCCCTCCATTCTTTGCCATTTATGGCAAATGAAAGGGGGGAGCCTCCCCCATTTCAGCTGCCAGAAATGGCAGCATTCCTTCTTACCTGTAGGGTGGAGTTTTTTTCCTTTTTTTTTATTTTTTTAATTTTTAAATTCTTTTTTTTTTAATTTAAAAGTAGGGGTATAAAGATCATTTCATCTACCACTTAATGAAAATTTGGACGGATTCTGTTAGGAGGGACCTTTTGTGCTCATTTATGAAAGGTTGAGAACTCAGCGATAAAAAAAAAAGTTCTGGACCTAGGCGATTTTAAGTGCAAGAGTTGGGGACGATATGTGAAATTTACCCATCTACTAAAACACAAATAATGCACAAGAGTGAATATATATCATTCACGTATCGCACGTAAGAAGCATACACTCAATAAATTAAGTTTTGTACTATAGGTTTATATGCTATCAATGTGGACAATTAGATGTTCAAGGAAGGTCTGACTGAGATACGCTGCTCCACGTTGATTTTATCTGGGTAAATGATTATATTCCTTGGTACTTAATAAAATACTATGTTTTTAAGGTGCGGGGTGTTACATGCTTACTCGATATGAAATGCTATTAAGTGACCTTATTAGAGATTGCAAAAAAACTGCCAAACCCGATACCTATAGGTACTCGATCCAATTAAAATGGGAAATACCCAACTAAATGGGTAATTAAATAGGGAATGAGGTAAAGAAAATCGACACGACTTAACAATGGGTCGGGTAGTTTATCATAATTTTTACTCATACACGACCCTTGTAATCATTTCTTGTCAAAAATAAAAATATTTTCTAAAAATTCTAATAGTTTGCAAAGTAAAAAAATGATAAAAATTATGAAGAAAGTTTACTGATTTCAATATCAATTTTAACTTGTGTTTATAATACTATTTATTAAACAAGAAATGAAAATTAAAATATATAAACATATATAAATTGACCAATAAATGGATAATATAAATTACTAGTACCAGTTCGTCCTCAACCCGTCCCCGATTTAAATGGGGATGCGAGAAAATTTTTTTAATTAAAATGAAATTTTTGGGCATTACAAAGTACACGATTAACAACGAGATCATGAAAACATTACAGTTTAATGTGACTAATCATAAATTATTTAACATTTGTATTAATGTTAGATATAGTTTGATGAACTATCTTTATGTGGAATTTACGAGTAAGAATCTCATATATTTTTTTAAGCAAAAAATCTTTATTATTATTAAAATTAATTGCTAATTATTTAGTTAAAAAAAATGTGACAAGAAAAAAGTTGTGAATAAAAATATAGGCTAGAGCAAAAATAAAGTGTAGGGAAATTTAGTTCAAATAAGTTGTGGAGTCATTATAAAAAAATATGGCACAAATATATTTTTCCTTTACTTATTCAGTACTCATTCACCCTTACCTCAACAAGTTGTAAGTACGTGCATTGCATGCCTTACGTAACCTAACACATCAATGTATATTATATATCTACTTTCTTTTTAACCTTTAAAACCCAATCATGGCAACTCAGAACGAATAACATACCATTCCATAATAGATACATGCATAACAAAGCGAGCAAATAGAATGAAACAAGACATCAGAACATCTGAACATGAGACATTGATTGAATATGATACACTCAGCAGTAAGGTTACTGCATATGTTTTGCTGATTACATCATATGACTACAGTTCCACAAAGAAACCTCAAACAGAATCTGAAAATTCCGAGCATTCATCAAAGAAATTGAATCACTTCCACAAGTAGTGACTCATTTGCTGCCATCACCGAACAAGTAACCCAGAGATGAGCCACCACCGGGTGCAGCATGGACCTTGGTTGAAGGGCGATCCTGCAATGACATGATAAAATTACATGTCAGATAAGAGAAAATGATAAACTAAAATGAATTAGCACATCTCACCCAGAATAAGTGCTCCACAGAGAGTCATGAACTGAGGAACTCGTGCATGTGCAGATGCACAAACATGGAAAATTAGACAGTGAAACCAAAAGGAGTACCGAAATATAAATTTGTAAAACATTAATCCTCTTATTCTTTCCTCTCTCGCTTTTTCTTCTTCATTTTTTTCTTTTTGACAAAAGAAAATTGAGGACAAAAGAAAAAGGGATAGAAATGAGACAAGATCATTTGGCTGAGCTTAAAATGAGAGGAATGTCTTTTATTAAACAAGTCAAAAAGTTTTCTTTTTATAACTACTGGGGTTTTGTTTCACTAAAAATACATGGTAAAGATTCATTGAATTCAAGTTGCAAAGTTTTATCATGGCCTTCAACTAAAGAATATCAGTAAACTGCATATCAATACATACTCCTAGGAATCTGCGAGATATTCATGACACGAGGCAAAAGAAAAACAAGCAAATTGTGATCACAATTTTACTTTTAGGATCATTTTAAGATCGGTTTCCTCTATTTGCATCATATTTCACTTTTAGGATTCATCACAAAATTTGTATGTAAAGCTGATGTCAACGATATTTTACCGTTAGAAAGTTGCCACAATTCTGTCCATCAGCTCGAAGGTAATTGTTTGTGGTATTACCAGGAATGCCTGCAGGAATCTGCTTGCTGATATCCACAGGTTTGGGGGCAGCAGAGGGCTTAGGAGCAGGCTCATTATTTGAGCCTTTTTCAGTATTGGGGGCCTCTCCACCTCCAAAAAGATATCCCAAAGAACTCTGACCCCCACCAGCACTAACTCCACGACCCATTCTCTGTAATATTAATCAAGGAAAGGATTTAAAATAATCGCGCAGAAGATATGAAGACTGAAAAACTTCCATTTGCCGGAAAATTATTGAAAATTAATACGCAAATACATTGGAGAAAGCTTAAGTGCCACAAATTATTTGACACGACCCACGATCCACTAAGCATTTAAATTCTAAGAAACATCCTTGATTAGATAAACCAGATTTAAAATAAAATTTACAGCCCAAGCACTGGTGTAACAAGGCTTTATGGACCGTAAATAAACAAACCCAACGTTAAACAATTGACTTCTTTTTCTCCTTCAAAATGCCACATTCGACCAACCACAACATAGTGTCTCCTCCAAAATATAATAAAAAAACTGCTTTCATTGCACGACATCAAATAATCAGATCAATACCATAAAATATGCTCCTCCACCAAAATACTGCAAACAAAATCAAGTAGAAAAAACAACTCTGGAAAATAATAAATCTTATACACCAACATATAAATAGATCCAAGATTCTAGCATAACACGTTTCGCTTCTTCAAAAATCGGAATCGAGGTCGCCAGGAAAATTCTACTTTCAGAAAAAACGCACAGCATCATCTCAGTAATTAATCCATGTCATGGATCGGAATGCACCGGGCATGATATAAGGATTTTCCACTTTCACAATTAAAAAAAAAAATTACGTCAAGAGACGCATACAATAATACCCATTTCATAGACTGAATTGTGCTTTGCAAGATCTGATTAGCCAGAATAACAGAAAAATGAAAATGACACTATCGCGGAGCAAAATCATTAATTAAAAACAATGGAAAGCAAACATATGTACCAATAACACATCAGATCTGCCACAACGAATCGCATGAACCAACAAACAGATCTATAAATCCATAATCATCATTCTTAAATTTAATAAAACAACAAACAAGATCAAGTGAATGAGACGATATAAAAATGAAAAAACTTCTGGATTTCGTACCTTATTCTGCTGTGGATAAAATCCAAAGGCGCAAATGTATTACTGCAAGCAAGAGTAATCTGCTTTTTGAGAGAGAATGGGAGGCGATTTAAAGTGATTTTGAATTACGAGAGAAACAGGAGCGTCGTCATGAAAAATCCGAAGTTTAGCTATAAGGTCCCTAATATATTAGTTCTGTTGTAATTGCCTCTAATGTTTATTATTTCACAAACAAGTCCTCTTTTCGCTGCTTCACCGGCAAATGTCACCCACACCGGGAAAGCAAATATTCTAGGATCTAATCTAAAAAATAAAAAGTGCAAACAAACAAACTAACAACATGAGGTCATCTGAAAAATGAAAGTGATAATTGGTCTTTTTAGCTTTCGGGATGATTATATATTGTTGGGTAGAGATGCGTAAAATACTTGATAAAGTAGATACACTTCATTAGACAAGCATACTGTTTAAATTATATAATAATATGAATTATATGTCTATTTCTCACCAAAAGAAGACACAAGGGAAAGGAAATATAATGCAAGAACGGTGATCATGAAGGAAGCATAAAATTATAATAATTCACTATAAATAACGGTTAAAGTATAATAATTATTTTTCTATAATATGAAAGAAATTTTTTGTGTGTGTTTATACTACACTTAATTATTTGCAACTTATAAGAGATTTTGTTTAAAGTAACATGTGTGACAATGGTTTGAGTAAAAACATTAAAAAGTTACAACGGCAAAAGATATGAGTTGTAAATTTCCAAAATAAGGGTTGAGATTCAATTGATAAATTTGATTAACTGGGGACTTCTGCTACAATTTTTTCAATGAATTCTGGAGATATTATTTTGATACTCATATCCAGTTGGCAGTTTTGTATTTTGTGATTGGGAATTGGAATGTGATGAATGAATTATTGAACGACGCACAAGAGCACCGTTAATGAAAAGTCGATGTAGTGTTCTAAAAAGTGTAAAGTGTAGAAAAGCGTTGATTTGAAAGTTTAAGCTTTTCAAGTTTAAGCGCGCCGCTCACTTAGGCGGCGCTTAAACATTAAAAAGTGTTTTTTGATTTTTTTAATTTTTAATCAGTTTAAAACTGTTAAATATTTAAAATGATTTATACTAAATTGTAAACACATATAAAAACATAAATATTATAGCTACGGGTCCATTTGGTATCTATTATAAATCAATATGTTCATTTTGAATTTTAAATTTTAGGCACACTTGTGAAATTCTTCTATTGACACCTCACGCACCCATCACATCAAATACTAAATTTTTAAAATTTAACCAATCAAATTAAACTATATGTCTCAGAAATTCAAATTTTAAAATTATAAACCAATCTAATTATAAATGATACCAAACGGAACCTACATTATAATTTTAAAAGATATTATACAACTTAGTATCTTTAAAAGGCAAATGATGGATGATTCCTACTGTTATTAGGTTTAATGACAACGTCTAATGGGCCTAACATTATTGAGTTTTAAACTTTTAGTTATTAAATGACCCAAAGCAAGGAAAAAAGACCCAGTGTTATTATTTGGACCATCAACTATGAAATGACCCAAATGTGACTAAGTGTTCAATGTTGGAAAAAAATAAAAAAATAATTGCGGTCAACAAAAAGGCATGCTTAATCGCGCCTAGACGGTCAATGAAAATCGTTGACCTTTTTTTTCACCGCTTAGCCCAAAAGTGAAGTGTGAAGGCCGCGCTTCGCCCCTAAGCGGGGCGTAGGCGCGCTTTTTAGAACACTGCTTAAGTGTATATGTGTTAAAAAATATTAACAATACATTCAAAAAATTCTTTAATGCAACAATATCAACATTGTATATTTGTCAAGTTATTACTAGGGTTTAAAAAAAAGAGAAAGAAATTTTTTAATTAGATAAATTAATATTTGACATTATCTATGTCAAGCATTTAATGTGTCAAATAAGCATTTTTTTGTCAATTATCAATTTATTCTATAGACTATAACTATGCATTGGAGATACTCTAAGAATCAAATACAATTCCTTGACGGTAAAAGCTTTGTCGAAAAAATACAAGCAATTTTTTTATAGAGTCAATGCAAACTTCATAACTCTCGTGTCTATCACTTTTCCTTACTTATACAAAAATACGAAAACCAATCACTTTTTCATTAAATCGCGTGTTGCCATATAAGTTCACGGGCTTTGTAAACAAAGTTTGTGTCAACTGGGTTACAATCTTTTTTTAGAGTCAATGTAGGCTTTGTTTGGAAATTTCTAAGGAACTAGGGCCGGGTTCTTTACGGAGCCAGATTTCCAATGAGATGTTACTATGTGATGTGTGTCTAGTGAGGTGTCAATTTGTGATTGAAAATCGGGCTCCGTAAAAAATCAGGGCCAATTTCAATAGCCAGACGAGGCTTTCTTCTATTCCTTTTCCCCGCTTGTACAAACATTAGAGTCATCATTTTTTCTCTCAAATCAAGTTTGTCAGTAAACATGTGAACTTTATGAACAGACTCTACTTTAACTTCATGAATTAATCTATTTGGGCACATTTTGAATAAAATTTATAACAAAAAGAAGTTAAAATGATTTTAGATCCCTTTAAATTGTGATGGGTTAATAAAGTCATTTAAACCCGTTTTGTTATAGTTTTTATTTACATTTATATTCTAAAAGCGTAACTCTAACTTCATAGAACATTGGGTCGCAATTTTCATGTAAAATTATTTTAAAAAATGGTCAAATTTACTTTCCAAATAAAAAAAAAAAGAAAAAGGGAAAAAAAAACACTTTATCAACCAAGACTCGAGCGTTTTCTCCCATCTCTTCAAATATTCATTTTCTTCTGTCACAAGTCAATCAGCACTCATTCCTACATATGATTATAACTTGATTTAAGTTGCATTAAAGTATGAAATTGATAAGTTAAATTGATTATCAACTCACAATATTGACAAGGTCGAACGTTGAACCATCATCAAATTTTGAAAACAATATAAGCCCGTGTTGAGTTAGTGAAGCAATTTTTCTACCAAAAGGACGGTTCTCCACACATAGAGAGAATGTCCTATGTGCCGCTAACACGGAGAGAGAACCAGCCCCAACAGCCAATTTTTACCATCTGATGCAAGCAAATTGACGGGCCCATGCTTGAAATTTAAAACACAAAAACACTACAAGCCCTACCCCCAAACACAATAAACACCATCCCCAATTTCAGAATCTCTCCCAGTAGCAGAACTTACCATCACTATACCAGTACTTATGTTGGTCTGGCTATGGAAACAACACCAGGTTCTTTACAGAGTTCGGTCTCCAATCACATATTGACAACTCACTTGATACATACTATATAGTAGCATCTTATTAAAAACTGAGCTCCTTAAGGAACCCGTCCCTAGTTCCTGAGAAATTTCCGTAGTTCTGTTTGGTGCTGCCTAGTCCACTGACCACCAAGTTGCCTTTTACAAGCATATAACCCTGCGCATTTTGTATATTTTTAAGTGTGCTGGTTATGAATCCAAAACCAAAAATTCTTTTCCTTCTTCTCATTGAAACCCAATGTCAGATTAGCTTTATAAGCATAGGAATCGTTTCCCTTATCAATGTTTTCAGAATAAAAGTAAAAGTCAAACTTTGTGAGTGATCTCTGAGAGTTAACGGACAATGATGGCTTGTTGACATTGACACTGCTGTTGAAATAAACAAGGCTTGTTTGGAGTTTTTTATTTTTTCAATTTATAAAAGAAATTTATAATGAGTGGAAATAAATAGTAGTGATTTAATTAAAGTTTGAAACGTACGGTGATTGTTGAGTAATTGTCAAATTAATAGTCAAATCATGATAGGTAAATTTATAAAGAGAAAAAATAAAGAGGTTCAAACAACCATAGTCTGATTCACAATCTGCAAATTACCATCATTCCCCATCATCATATGATTACTATATTTAAATCTTTGAGAAAACTCGGTAGCAATTTTCCCATACGATGAATGTACCCAGCCACTATATATAATTGACCTGCTAACGGTTGTAGTAAATGAACCATTAAAACCTGTGAAATTTGACTGAAGAAAAACTACAAGGGGGACCGCTACTGTAACCTAACACCCTGCCGGCGGAGGCAGCCACGCTTGGGGTTCGAAGGGTTCAGCAACTGGCGGCGGCGGCGCAGCGTCTGGAGGTCCAGCGTGCCCAATGCACGTCGCCGGTTGGTCATGAAGCTCGGCTGGGTCCTCTCCTCTGGAATGGAGCCCCATTTTGTGCGTTGGGGCTGCAGGTGGCGCTGGAAATCAGGTGGGCGTAGGTGCGGCGGCGCCGCTTCCGACCGGTCCGTCGAATAGGCTTTCCGTCTACGGTTGCCGGCCTGATTTTTGGTCCAAATGGAGGGGGTGGGGGAGAGATTCTGAAATTGGGGGTGGGGGGGGGATTGGGTGGGGCAGGGCTTGTAGCGTTTTTGTGTTTTAAATTTCAAGTGTGGGGCCGTCATTTTGCTTGCATCAGATGGTTAAAGTTGGCTGTGGGGGCTGGTCTCCCACCATGTCAGCACCACATAAGACGTTCTCTTCTGGGAGAACTGTTATTTTGATAGAAAAATTACACCTCATAAGACGTTCTCTTCTAAGAGAACTGTCCTTTTGATAGAAAAATTAGCTAATGAAGGCAAATTTATTTTATTTTTTCCCAAATATATATATATATATTTAAGTAGAAGAAAAGCCTTTACAAATCTCAGTCAAAATTTCTTCTACATGTTACGTTAACCCCTGTTGTGCGTGCTCTTTTTCATTGCTTAGGACTTGACACATCAACATGGGGGGAAAAAATGCAAATTTAGATTTTTCCCCAGAGTCATACAACGTAAGAGTCGGAGGCCCAAATTTGAGGTTGAAAGAGTGCAAATGGAAGTTTCCACTACTCCAGATTGAGAAATAGAAACAACGGAAGTGTATGTAAAAGGCCCAAATTAAATAATTAACCGCCCCTCAACATCCAATTGTTAGTTCCCCATTTGTTTGAAATACTGAAATCATTACCGTTAAACGATGGCCAAATTTAGCTCATATTTTTCCCCCGTTTTCCCCTTCACATTTTCCCCTCCTTTGTCCCACACAAATTGGAAATGCTCTTGCTTAGAGAGATTGTAGCGCAGTAAAAAGTACAATGCTGACTGATGTAATCAGGCATACAAATGATTAGCTGCTGAACTTGCAACATCAGAGCTGCAATCTCACATCTTTAGTCTGCTCAATCTTCTGGCAATGCAGATTCCACAATTTAGTTTCAGGTAAGCTCATTATCAATGCCATGCCTCTACAAGGTCACATCCCCCCTGGCGGAGATAGAAGGTATAGAAACACCACCAACCAGCTCAATTAGCTACATCGTCATTTCTGGAGCAATTACTCCTGAAACAGCACCGAAGTACTCTTTGGTTGCAGCAAATACCAGCAAAGTACGTCATAATGATTTCCCAAAGAATCTCCAATGTCCTGTTCCTAACTCAAAGAGATGCTCTGGGTTGTTTATCAATGAGCATGCATCAATGTGACAAAGATACTCCTTTTTTCTACGATAGATTTTCTTTGCACATTTGGCAAATACCTAGGAAAACAAAAGCAAAACATATATGCCCGTAAAGGTCCAGCGGAACTGCAAGCCAAACCCAAACAAAACTTACATATGAACATCAAGCCAGAGATCCACAAGTCATAAATCAACAAGCATTCAGCCCAAGACTGATGATCCTGATCTTGATTTAACATGTATTCAAAAAATCTGAAATGGTTCAAGAACAAAGAATGACGATGAGAAGGTGCAGGACAATTCTGCAAAGAGCTGAGCAATATCCATCCAATTTTAACTAAGAGTATATTCTCAATTTTGCCTCAATGTTTATTCAATGGATCCATGAAAGCAAATAACCAAGTTCACTGCATAAAGCACCTAAAAGTTGAGAATTGCATAAAGCACCTAAAAGTTGAGAATTGCCCACTGCCTTCCACGATTCTGAAACAGAGCATGTTATCGAGTGAATGTTATTGATTTTTCAGGAATAAGTTCTTTCCACATTCATTTTCAACCACACATTCTTTAAAAAATTATTTTCACACTTTCCCATACTATAATTTCTAACCCCCACATTCTCCAAAAGAAATTACTTTTAACCAAAACCATATACCATACACTTTTGCTTCCAAGATTTTCAGCCAGCTTTCATCATACCATATAAAATTGATTCTTAGAGAATCAGTTCTTCACAACTTTCGCTCTCAACCACATATTCTTCAGAGAATCATTTTCCACATTTTGACAGGTTACTTTTTAACCACACGGGCTCCCAAACAAATAAATAAATAAGGTTGTCATCTTCAATCACGATAACCAAGAACAAGAAGTTCTGTTGTATTCAGCAGAAACTCTCCAGAGCCAATGAGTCAATTTTTAAGCCTTCATGCTTAATATAAAGAAACTGCTGAAACAGAAAGCATTCCTGAGACAACCAGCCAGGAAGGTCAGTTCTTGAAACTCGATATTCATGAATATGTATATTGGCACTAATATAGATGTCTATATATAAATCAAACTAGCATAACCTATAGATCAGAATGAAAGGTCAAGGTTCAGGCATTCGGCATAATATCTAGCCAGTGCCGTGTACTTTAGAAATGTAGAAGTACCTTCAATCCTAAAACTAGTCGGAATTAAACCAGGTAAATAGCATTTGCAACCAGACATATAGCCCCCCACCCCCACTCCCAGAGGAAGAGGGGGAGAGGGGAAGAGGGGGAGGAGGAGGAACGACTTAAAAATCCAATTAGTCCTTCAAATAATCCAAAGCCCTGGCCACTATTCAAGTGTAAAATATAAAAATGATATTAAAGCCACTGAATGATAAGACGTTCAAAAATGCCTCTTTTCTTTCAGTCTTTGATAAATATAATAAATAAATTATAATAGGATAAGAGTTGTCTTTCCAGGAAAATTTAGCATGTTTAGCAAAACGTAAAGAATTAATATAAAATTATTTTTTTATTGCTTGAAGTTTCATATATAACTAAATGCTATTTTTCAAAAAGAATATGAACCAGAAATTTATAAATCAAATTGGTCTGGACGTACAATTTATGAAACTAATCTCGTAGGACACAACCATTGTCCTATTATCCATCGCTCAATTCTATCCATTTGTAGTTTTAAACAATTTATAATCCATTACATGAGAAATAAGTTAAACAATTTATAAGTCACGGCAAGAGAAATGATCTTCTTCCTCCACCTGGGGAGGGAGTCAAAAATCCCCAATAGCCATGTCACCTCGGATGGAGAATAAACTCTCCTCCATGGCGAGAAAAGATTGCTCTCTCCTATTGCAAACGAGCTATAAATTCCTAATTTTGACAATAATGTAAAAGTTACCATCAAAACATATAACATTTTTACTTAAGAAAAAGCGACATTCCAAATATGTTCAAAAACAAAAAGTTCCCTTACTATGTTTTAGTTTATGTTTTATGTTAGCACAGACAAACATGATTCAAATGAAACATTGATGAGCCCCTTCTCCAATGTCTAAGATGTGCCTATCTATAGGTATCGGTTAACAAACAGTTAAGCATCTAAAATGACAAGATTAGTTGTGAGGCCTACATGCCATCTCTTATCATCTCCATGCATACAAAGACTTGTACTGCAGGTCACTGATTGGGGGAACGCAAAGAATGGAGGAAAATCAATGCACAGAAGAAATTTATGTCCTTCGTATTTAAGGAAACAAGATAAGTTATCACAAAAACACATTTATGTACCCATGTTTTCCTAAATCCCATTTTTTCATGCGCATTTAAAAAGGATGTCCCTCTGCAGCCCCACATGCACATTTAAACAACATTGATAGGTCATATATGTGCATCGGCTTACAAGCATCCTGATCTCTTTCCAGCCTACTAAAATCATTACCTACATTTCAGAATACTCATTTAACTGTTGAATTCTTTTTCTTATTATAATTTTAAACAGAGCGGCCGTAAGCCCTCCTAAAATTGGTATCCAGAGAGCTTAGATGCTGTTAATCATAAAATTCTACCATAAATTTCATCCACAGAGATCTACAGATCTTTTGCCATTTCATCATCATCTTTCTATTTCAAAACAGAAATTGGTCAAACTATTTTTATTCAAATACTTTGTAAACCCGTAGGGATACATTCTTCTCTAAAAATCATTTCCAGCTATTTCATTTCTGTATTCAAATAGAAATAGGAAGCTAATGAGGGATAACTAAAGCCCCTTGCTTCATAATAATCAAAAATATCATATCGGAAAGTCAGATATCAGTAATCTTTTGAGATAAGTATTCTTAGAGACGGTATTTGTTTCAAGATTATTTCACTGTGCATAGAAATGGTAAACTAGCTTCAGCAGTTAATTTTCATATCCTCTTGAATTGCCTACATGCAACGGTTGACGGAGACCCATGGTTAACTTTTGCTTTGGTGCCTGTCAAAACTCAAACACTTTTCACTCAGTTGCGCATTGATAGTTTTCACCCAAAAGTACGAATGGTAAAGATGATAAAAAATACCCAAGGAACAGTGTTAGGATACTTTCGAACCATAAAAGGTTTTCCAACAATTTTCAACTGTTATACTAACAAATACTCCTTTCATCCACTAGTCCTCTCGCAGTAAGTCAAATATTACATGATTACAACTTGTGTCTACTTACCATAATGCTGTGAAAATAATGTCCAACAATAGTTCTATCAAAATGTTCAGTCTTTTTGTTCTTTTCATATAACAATGAAATGGATACAGCACTATAATCTATAGTCTAGATCTGAGGACCCCACAGTTCACTAAAAAGTAAATAAATTTGACAAAGCAAAATCTCATTATTTGAGTTCCCATCAGGAGTCCCATAAATAGCAGTGGGGTCCAGTGATATATGAGGTATAAAAAATAAAATAAAGATCTAGGTTGGGGCAGAGCAAAATTCAACTCCACTAGTTTATTAAGGCTGAATTAATATCTGCTTGCAATCATCTTCAACATACTTCAAAAATAGTTGAGAGTATAGAATTACAAAATAAAGAAATGAAACCATAGCATCTCTGTGTGTGTGTAAACTGAAGATGCAACTCTGAAGAAGCACAATAAATGGAGGCAAGAAAATAGAAAACCAAAGATTTGAATCTCAATTACGTAAAAATTATCAATGAAATATTCAAGTCAGTGACTCACAACTACATACCTCAAGAACCCACAAGATTAGAAAAATACCAGTTTAGCAATCTGTAAAGACCAAATAGAGGAAACTCTCAACTCTTTGACTATGACTAACCTGAGTGACAGCTGCCAGTTCCCTAAACAAGTATACAAGTTTATCAGATTATGCTAATTTACACGATCTACGTCTGGGAATTTCCCATACTTTCCCCCAGAATTTGATCAGCTCTCCTTTTCTTCTTATCATCTTTTCCATCTCGATCAACATCAAACCAACGACCAAGTTTCTCAACTTCCTCATTCCATGAACCCACTGCTGCATCTGTGTACTTCCTGCTACTTACAAACTTAAATTTTACAGCGATCCTCCCGTTCAATGGAACCTTTCTCCTGTCCTCTTCAGATATACATGACTGGTTCCTTGTAGCTTCAGTGGCTGGGGCACACTGATGTAAAACGGAAACATAGTTATCCACAGTTGCATGATTCTGACATATAACCGTGGCCTCATTTGATAGCTTAGCGGGAAGAACAGGTATAGAGACCTCCTTCTCCTCCAACTGAAGAGGCGGAGCAAGAAATGGGTTACTTTCCCTTGTACATTGAGCCTTTGCAGCATTCCCCGGTTCAGAAGCTAACATTGCTTCCGACCCATTAGAAATCAACTTCTGCTGCAAATTCAACAAAGACTGGTCCACCTTCATGTGCCCCACTTCAATTCTATCCTGCACTGCAAGCTGTGGTTCTTTCTTTTCCTTTGAATTCAAATCCACATAAGTCTCAGGATCTGGAAACTTGGGCAACCAAGCAGGTATATGTTCATCTTGAGGGTTCTCACCCTTTTCCAAAAAGCTTTCATGTGGATTTCTCTCTTTCACGACTGGAAACGTAGGAACTGGATATGCAAAGGGGAATTCTTCAGCTTCATCAACATACCGAATAATGTCTCTAACTACTCCAGAGCCAGAAAGACAGTGATTTACGTCAGGCGCACCAGCAAACCCCTGGATTAGGTTCAAATGCTCCAAACCCTGGATCACGTCGAATACGCTACACTCATTCCTATTAGCTAAATTTGCATATGATGTAGCAGTTTTCCCAATCTCTCTGATGTACCTGACCCCGACATCTGAAAGGGTCTCAAGAGCAGACTGCTGGAAGCTCTGATAACCTACGCTCTCACATATCTGAGCCACGGCAACTCTAGCAATGGCCTGGGCAAAATCATCAATCCCGCACGTTATATTCTTCCTTCTATCCTGGAAATTTTCTCTCTCTTTTTCTTTCAAGAACTCCACGCCAACCTTCCCAACTCCATCACTCATATTCAATAACACTTCATAATCATAAAATATAATTTCGCTCAACCTAAAATTCCCGAAAATGCAAGTAATTATCCGAGAATTCAAGAAAAAATGCATTTTCACCGCAAATTCATCGCTTCCAAAACCTTAAGCAAAACCCTAATTTCTTGCATTTTCCCACAGCAGAACAAATTCGAGAAAGAAATTGAAAACAAGAGAAATAAATTGTCGCGGCGCGTTACTTACCGGAGATTTCAAGGTTCATAATAGGCTGATTAACAGAAAAAGTCTCAATTAATCATCAGTTCACAGAGAACGCTTAATCAAGGATTATGAGATGAATTGAGATGTGTGACAGGAATGGTAGATTAGGAAAGTAACTACTTAAACCGCCGCAAAACCCTGGATGCACAGAGGGGGCTGGGGTGTGGTTCGAGGGGGTAACCGGTAGGAGGGATCGCGAAGCTAACGAATCTTAGGGAGCATGTACCCTCCATTATATAAACGGCAGGCAGATCATGTAGGCATAACATTTGTGATAAGAACATGTCATTAATGAAGTTTTCGAGAGCGCGACTTTCTCAGATCGGATAGACACTGCAGAGAACTGGAGAAAATAAACCGCAGGCAATTGGGCTCTCGTAGGCCGCGCTCTCCGGGAAGGGGTGGAGAAGAATTTTTATTTTTTTATTATTATTATTATTATTTTTTTTTTTTGTGTACAAAGGGGAATGTGGCGAGGGAGATAGTGGGTATTTAAACTCGAGTAATCTCGGGAAGGAGCTAGGCCTTTAGCTACATGGGTTAACCCTTTGCTCCGAGAAGGGGTGGAGAAGTTGGTTTTTTCCTTTTTTTTTGGGGTAATTGTTTTAGAGTTCCTCAAAGTTTCATGAGATTGGCACTCGTATTTTCAATTTTTTTTTGGTTACATTCGCATCCTCAAGTTTCTGAAAAAATGCCGAAGTAGAGATTTTTAATTTTTTAATTTTTTTTTAAAAATGTATTACTAGGGGTTTGTGGGGAGAGGACTCAAACCCCTTAATGAGGTGCGTGAAAAGTCCCACAATGTTATTAGACTGCATTAATCTTGGCCAAATTTTTAATTAATAGAAAGTATATATTTCAGTTATGATTAGAGATTATCAATTAATTTCATCCGTGGTTTTGATATGATTAAATTATAGTTTAATTAGGGTTTTAAGGTGTCTTCAGTATCAATTTAAATAAGATGTTATGTTTTAATTTAGAAAAATCAAGCCATTCCGTACTCCCAAAACAAACAATCGATCTGGTTTATCGCCGCTCAATTAAAATAAAATTTGACTGCCACTGCCATAGCCGCCATATGCTAATGAACACCAGTGATTCACTTATTATAATTGTTGAAATCATATTGCGATCTAATTTCAGATCCAACTGAGCGTTGATGTTGGATTAGGCTTCATTTTCATGTTAGAGTTCATTTTAGTTTTCAATTAGGGTTTATATGATTTGTGGGTGATTTTTGAATTAAGGTTTATATGATTTTGGGGTGCTTTTGATTTCTTGAGTGATATGGGGGTTAAGGTTTTATGAGTGGTGGTTGTTCTGTGTTTGCTGATTTTAGATCAGAATTTGAGGTGGTTGTTAAGTGATAGGCTGGGGATGATGTGATAAAAAGTGGTAAGGCAGTGGTTATAGAGGTGGTGGCTAAAGTTTTGATTGGGAATTAAAGTTTTAGTGATGGTTGTGTTATTATGACTGGCTAGTTGTGACATGTCAGAAGCGTTAGTGTAACTCATCGGAGGCGAGTCACATTATAACACTTCAGGTCACAATGTGATCACCTGATTTTTCCAAATTATCACACATAGCCCTGTTTTTTGTAAAGTATTTGTAAAATATTTTTATTTGTTAATAAACCCCTAAATTATATCAACATAATGGGTGCTAAACACAGGGGCTTGCATAAGGGATATGATGGAGGGAATGGAAATAATCTCTCGTCAAATGTTTAACGGGATTTATGTTGTCAAACATCTATGTAGGGGGAGATCCAATGATCTCCTGCTACATAGGCTTCAGGCGGGAGATTGAGATTAAGAGAGGAGAGGAATGTGTGTAGTTTGGATTTGGAACTTACACACATAAATTTAAACATCTAACGAGTGTCTCAAAATTCATCCCACTATATTAATAACACAATAATAATTGATTGCCAATTGACCTTTAGACGTAAAATTGACCCTTATTAGGGTTCATTTGGCAAATTTGATTTTTATCTCTATGTGGTCGTATTATTATATTAAAAAAACCATATGTTCTTTTTTTTTTAAATAAAAACAAAGCATATATTCTCTATTTCTCTTAATTAGGAAATAGATATATTTTTACAACATTTTTTTTAAAAAAGAAGAACTGGTTTTTTCACTTGTGCGATGCGGGATAAGACTAATTCAAAATAATCTAATTTATTATAAGGATTTGAAAAATTAGATGTCTACATATATTTAAAAAAAATGTTAACTTGATATCGTAGTGTAATATCATATATATTTGTTTAAGAAGAAAATTACATAGACGGATAGTTCATTCTTTTTAATTTTATTTTTAAAATTTTTTTAATTATTAATAGTTATATTTTATTTTTTGTAAGCATAGTTATATTTTATTTTAATTTTTTTGTCTAATATAAATAATCAATTCATAAAAATTAACAACTATATTAGATTTGTTCGTGTGCGTCAGATCCATATGGTATAATGATATCTTAATTAACTTTCAAAACCTTAAATAAATTCCCTCTTGATTGATGGATTTTCATGAAAATGAAAGGAAGATTTAAAAAAAATGAATATAAGATAATTGAAAGATATAATTTTGACGACAAGATAGAATTATAAAGATGAGATAACTCAAAAATTTTGAAAAAAACTCAAATAGAAAATTAAAAAAAAGATATAGAAAGCATTTACCGCACCGATTACCATATTTGAAAATAAAAATACCAAATTATCTATGCGTAAAATTGTACCATAGTTCCTTTTATTTAACTAGATTTTTTCGGCCATGCGTTGCATAGACATAATGTACGTTTATACCAAAACTGACGTATGAGTGTGGACATCATGTTATAAATAAAGTACAATATATTAGTTGTATTGTATAAAATTACGAATTGATATGAGAATTACAATTCACTATGAGATATTTATAGTAAAATACTTCAATTCATAATTCTGGTCTCCTCCAAACACTTCGTGTAAATTCACATGTCCAACATATATAAAGTTATAATACTTAGCAGTCAGGTAATTAGGGATGATAATTTGAAATATTAACTAATAAACTTGTGGGAACCTGCCCCTAATATGATTGACCCGCCACGCTTAATCAGAGCAAAAGACGGGTATGAGACAATATTGTCTACCCCACAGTGGGTCTAGAGAGGGTGCGGGTCAGGTTGGATTCGCCCCATTTTCTCGTGACCTACTTAACTTAATCCTAAAAATATGTAGAAATAATTAGATACGGCAATTTGATCGATCAACTTATAAATTTACGGCAATTTATTTTTATTTTTTATTATATTATTTTTTTAAAAGATTTTTCTATCAAGTTGAAAGAATCATATTATTATATTAGTTAACGTTGGGAACTTTAAAATGCTAAATAAAGGTTTTGATTTATTCCACATTCATCAATTAATAATGCGTTGCACATAACATTAATTAAAAGGGAGAAAAATTCATAAGTCCTTTCGTAGGTCATGGTAGCGTTCCACCCCGCCTCATGACCCGACATATCTTGACTCGCCCTATAAAATATTGGACAAAAACGTGTTATTGACAAAAATAATAAATATATAATTTTGATATTATATTAATAGTTACTTCCTTATATACTCGATTAATGATTTACTATATTTCACTTTCAAACCATCTAACTTATTTCATATTATTAGTTAACAGTCTAATAATTACGTATTGGGCATGTACATACCCGTATTTATAGGATATCTGTTCAGATAAAAATTTTTATACTCATGAGAAAGTACCCTCTCAACGTACTCTTTTTATGAGCAAAATTTAAAATTAATAGTTATAATTAAAATATTAAATAGGGATATATTTTAAAAAAATGCAAGGGATCTTAGACTTTTAATATAAATGAAGGTCATATATGTGCAACATCCTAAAAAAGTTCTTTTTGATAATATTAGATAATCAGAATAGAGGGAGTAATTATTTTGTGCAGTTCCTTTTGTTATTGTGGATTTCATATCTCTTTATTTACAAAATTTTCTCTAAAATTCATTATTATCTTCGTTAAATTAAAAGATCGATAAATTAGCATTCAACCGCTACGTTGCACGACGAGATAAATTCTCAATATTTCATATAAAAAAATTCATTATATAAATTGCAAAAAATAATAAATAGTCACAATATAATCATTAAATCAAATGAAATAACAGCATCAATTCAGTCAATATTTTAAAAGTTTCACATTTATAGAGAAAAAGACAAAGAAAATAATTTTTTTACATCCTCTACAATCTAATCGTTGCAACATAATGATGATTAAAAAAATAGTCATAAAGATTTTCAAGTTAGATCATATATTTCAAGAAAATAAAATTTAGTCATATATTATTATGACAGAATTATATTATGTGCGTCTTTACCTATTAGTGTAATGCAGATAAATAGATTTTTATTGCACAAAAAAGAAAATAAATCAGTTGATTTGCTCTAAGTTATTATAATTTAAGTTTCTAGTTATAATATAAGCTATTTTGAAATAAATTTTGATTTCCATATTAGCAAGAACTCTAAAAAGAAAATTTTGAAAATCAAACAAAGATAAATAATACATAAATAAATAAATAAATAAATAAAGATAATACCAGACAATTAGTTTATAATGCCTTCATTCTCAAATAATTCAGTAGTAGGAAGAATAATTCTTAAAAAAACTAATCCATAAAAAATTGAACAGTTATTCGCCGTCAAATTTATATCGGTAGTGGATAATTAAAAATTATAAAAACTCATAATTATTTACAAATGCTGATAAAAAAAGAAAAAAATGATCAAACTAAAATAAAAAATATAAAAACTAATAAACTAATATAAATTATTGAAAACTCGTTATGAATTTATCCAAATAAGAAAAGTATAATTTTTAAAATTTGAAAATGAGGCTTATAATTTTTTCAATTTTTTTTAAATTTCTTTTTAATGAAAGAGTTTCTTTTTTTGTATTATCTAGGTAAGTGAGTTAATTTTGAGTTGACAAAACTTGTATATCGATAAAATTATATTAACTCCAAATTATTCTATATTCGAAAGACTTTAATTAAGAAACTCGATCATAGAGATCAATAGTGGCTGAATTATGATTTCTCTAATGGAAAAATAGTTTTTTTTTTTTATTTTACAGATCTAGAGCTTTATGCATGGCAAGTCGCAACGTAAAATTTTTTAGACAATAATTTAAAAAAGTTTATCCAATTAGAAAAATAGTAAAGAATAATACTTAAAATATAATGCCTCGTGTTATGTAACAAACGCGTCACGATACACAGATATATGGATATAATAACTACGCCTGTACAATACATAAAAGTGTTACATAAACTGTCACGATTTCAAGAAAATTTAATTTAACTTTATGATTTTCATGCAATTTAAGACGCTAAATAATAATAAATAATAATATATATTATAATAATAGAAGAGTGATATTTTTTGGGATTTGATTTCTATAGATTCAAGGATTTTAAGAAAGGAAAATTTCAAAATTATATAAAGATAAAATTTTGTGATTTTAGAAGGGGAAGAAGTATAGAATGAATTTTGAAAAATTGTGCAACATCATAATGATGTCAGTAAAATTATGGACGGAAAAATTGTAATTGAGAATTCAAATCTAATTCAAAACTCTTCTATTATATATTATACTAGATTTTTTTACCCGTGCGTTGTACGACTAGAGTTATAGTGTATATTCTTATTAAAATTGACGTGTGAGTGTGGATATTATTTTATAAATAAAGTACAATATACCGGTTGTATTATATAAAATCACAAATTGATATACAAATTACAAGTTATCATAGATTATTTGTAGTAAAATACCTGAGTTCATAATTATGGTCTCCTCCAAACTCGTCGTGCAAATTCACACGTCTAACCTATATAAAGTTATAATAATTAGCAGTCAAATATTTAGAGATGACAATTTAACCCGTCAATCTATAAACTCGTGGAGACATGCCTCTAATATGATTGACCCGTCACGCCTAATAGGGGTAAAAGAAGGGGTATGAGATAACATTATCTGACCAGCTGTAGGTCTAGAGAGCATGCAAGTCTGATTGGATCTACACCATAGACCCGTGACCCACAACGCATTTTTTTATTTTTAATAAATTTATTTAGAAAAATATGTAGAAATTATTAGAGGTGATAATTTGACTAATCGACCATTAAATCCGTGGTAGTTATTTTTATTTTTTTATTATATTATTTTTTGAAAGGATTTTTCAGTCGAATTGAAAGAATCGTATTATTATATTAGTTAATATTGGAAACTTTAAATTTTCAAATAAAGATTTTGTTTTATTTTACGTTTTTCAATTAATAATTAGTTACACATAACATTAATTAAAATGCGAAAAAAATTAATGAGTCCTTTTGTGAGTCATGTTAGTGTCCCAACCCGTCTCATGACCCAACTTGTCTTGACCCGCCATATGAATTTGTAGGTTTGGGGCGGGTCTGGGTGACTTCAAGACTCATGAGGTGGGTCCAGAGTATAGCTAACCTGCCATATTTCTATTGCTATAAATAATCATATCACAATAAACTATTGTAACTATAAGTTCAATATCTTACTCGTGTGTTGTACAAGTAGACTAATGTTCAAAAAAGTTTAATAATAATGAATAATAAAATATTAGACAAATACATATTATCATATTTGTATAGCAAAAATAATAAATATGTTGTTTTAATTTAGTATTTGATTCATTAAATTAATATTTTATTAATATAATATTAATAGTTACCTGCTTATTACTCAATTAATGATTTACTATATTTCACTTTTAAATCATTTAACTTTTTAATATTATTAGTTAACAGTCTAATAATATGTGTCAGCATGTATATACCCTTATTCACTGATACCCAATCAGATAAAAATTTTTATACTCATGAGAAATTATTTCTCGACGATCATTTCTATAAGTAAAATTCAAAATTGATAGTTATAATTAAAATGTTAAATAGGATATATTTGTAAAGAAATACAAGTTAGACTTTCTAATATAAAGAGGACCATATATGTGGGATGTCCTAAAAAGGAAAATAAGATCAGATAATCGCAATGGAAGGGTTATTTTTTTATGTAGTTCATCTTCTTCTTGTGGATTTCTTGTCTCTCTGTTCACAAAATTTTCGCTAAAATTCATTATTATCTTTGTGAAATAAAAATATCGATCAATTAGTATTCAACATGTACGTTGTACGGGGAGATAAATTCTCAATGTTTCATATAAAAAAATTCATTACATAAATTACAAAAAACAATAAATAGTCTAATAATAATTAAATCAAACGAAATAACAACATGAATTCAGTCGATATTTTAAAAGCTGAATCTATGAAGAAAAAATAACTAAAAAAGAAATTATTTGCATTCTCTACAGCCTAATCATTGTAACATAAATGATATAGAAACAAAGATTAAAAAAATAGTCACAAAGATTTTCAAATTAGATCATAGATATCAAGAAAATAAATTTTAGCCATATATTATTATAACCGAATTACATTATGTGTCTTTCGTTATTAGCGTGAAGCAAATAAATGGATTTTTATTGCACAAAAAAGAAGAATAAATAAATCAGTTGATTTGCTCCAAGTTATTCTAAACTAAGTTTTCGTTTATAATATAAATTATTTTGAAATTGGTTTCCATGTTGTTCTGAAATAAATTTTGATTTTGATATTATCAAGGACTCTGTAAAGGAAATTTTGAAAATCAAATAAACATAAATAATAAATAAATAAATAGAGATAATATCAAATAATTAGTTTATAATGCACTCATTTTCGAATAATTCAGTAACAGGAAGAATAATTCTAAAAAATACTAACTCATAAGAAATTGAACAGTTACTCACCGTCAAATTTATATCGGTAGCGGATAATAAAAAATTGTAAAAACTCATAATTATATGTAAATACTAAAAAAAAAAGAAATGAGGAAACTAAAATAAAAAAAGAATATAAAAAACTAATAAACTAATATAAATTATTGAAAACTCGTGATGAATATCTAAATAAAAAAAGTTTAAATTTTAAAACTTGAAAAATAAAACCAATTGGGGCACCAATTGAATCTAAATTATTGTGCAGTATCATGATTATATCAGTAAAAGAGCAGGAAAATTGCAATTGAAAATCCAAATCTAATTGAAAATTGTCGTATTAGATATGATATTATTAATATATAGATGGGGAATTTTATAATAAGTAAGGGCATTACACATTTTATGTTAAAGGTGAATTATAATAAGTAATAATACTTAGTAAGTTAAAAAAGAAAAATAATGTAAAAAAATGATGTTGTGTCGATGGTGAGCAACCTTTGTCATCGATAAATTGGTAAATCTAATGTTAAATAGATCATGATAATCAAGTGCGGTAAAGAAGAAAGCTAATCTATTGTCACAAGTTGTTATTTCTTCTTTTTGGATTCTACCGTTTTTAGAATGACAATTTGAATATGCAAGTATGTATCTTGAAACATTAATTTCAAATTTCAACACACACAACCTACAAAATGAATTTACAAAATAATTCAACTTTTCAAGTTATAATTCTAAATGACAATTTATTATTATTTTCTTTGAGCATTATTAGAAAATTTATTAATTAGATTAAATTAATTATTTGATAAAACATTAACTTCATAAAACTATGAGAAAGTAAAAAAAAAATAAAAAAATACTTGGAATATGAAAAACTAAAAGTCAAATATGAATAGAAAAAAAATTAATGACAAACAAAAAAGTTAATTGTTAAACATGGGTATTAACGTATATTAGAAAAACATAGGGGTAAAATGAGGAATTAAAAGTTTTCTCCTCATTCTCCTATTTACGTACTAGTTTTTCACCCATGTGTTGCATGGGAACAAACAATTTGAAATTGATTAAAAATATGTTAATCAAAGCACCATAAAAAAGAAAAAAGATTAATCAAAAAAATCCATAAATTAAAACGAAAGCAATAAATTAATGGATATAAAGTACCGATAAACATCAACATATAACGATTGATCAATACCATGTGATAAATCTCAATACATTTTAATCTAATTATTGAAAGGATTAACTTCCAAAAAATAGAATCACCAATAAAATTTGAAAAACACAGTACACCAGGAAAATTCGCGTCTAAAGAAAATGCGTATTTCTTTTCTAATAGTTTTCTTGTTGTCATGATCAATATTGGCTGAGATTCTCTTATCAATGCATGTAAAATCAACAATCTAAATTGAGGTTAGGTAGGATTCAAAATTTAGCTACATTATTAAAGAAAGAAGAAGCCAAGTATTTAAATTGATGTCGTAATCTGCCTACCAAATCCCAAAAAAATGGGGGACTGACAAACAAGTGCAAAACACAATTGTTAACCTAAAATAAAATAGAAAAAACACGAAAAACATAGCGGATCAATTCAACCATCCAAAATCCATCTTCAGTAGTAGCGAAGCTACTGGTTCACTCTATCTCGTTGAATTACCCAAAAACATATATTATGAATTAAAAATGGACATCGTATGTAAAAATTATGGCCGTATTTCTGAAAACCGAAAAAATAGAAAGAAAAAGGAAAAAGAAAAAATTTGATGGATTTAGAAAGTGCAAAAGGGAGGGAAAATTTTTTAGAAAACTATTCTAAAAATATATATACACACATATATATGTATTTAAATATATACGTATATATATGAGTAATCAAGGCCAAAATGTTTTTGAAGAAAAAAAGAAAAGAAAATTGAAAAAATCGAGAACAAAAGGAAAAAGAAGAAAATTTGACGGATCTAGAAAGTGGAAAATGACGAGAAAATTTTAAGTAACTATTCTCCTTATATTTACATATATATATATATTGTAAATAAATGTAGATGTAGAAGTTGAATCATCTAAAGCTACATCGGAAATGAAAGTAGGGAACAATCAATCAATTCGATGGAGCCTGACATAGAACCCACCACCCTATCACAAGCAAAACTAACATTCAAATGATTGAGTTACTCATTTCCTTTTGAGATAGGCAATGACTTGTAGAAATATTGTCTTTAAGTTTTGTAACACTTACATAATTTTCTTACACAGTCACACTTGGAAATATCCGGTTTTCCACACATCATATAGCACTTATAATCAAATCACAATCTAATTGTGGTACTTAATTAGAAATAATCTAATACTAGACACATGGCACCGTCACGACAACAAACAAATGACGTGACATAATGAGCCATTGATGAAATTTGTGAGGTGAAAATGCACTGATATCAGTGACTAATATTATGTCACGTTATTGTTTGATATGATACGGCACCATCTAATAATTTCTAAGTGATCAATTGTATAAATCATTTTTTTAAGGAAAATGATTAATTATCACTAGAATAATTATCATCAGTTACATCAGCAATGAGACACGGATTAAGCCATGCAGGGGTTTGGGCAAAAAAGAAGGGGGGGACTAGGAAACTCTTTAGCTCGATGGGCTAAAGTATGCATGACCTTATTAGTCTTCCTACTAATATGCATCACCTTAAGATTAGGGCGTTGTTTCAATAACTCTTTGCAATCATGGATTATTGATCCAAATTCAGTGTTGTCCTTATCTCTGTGTAATGCATCAACCACCTCCTTTGAGACCATCTCAATAATGACATTAGTAATACCCATTGTTAGCAACCATTTCACAATGTTAGAAGCCCCATTCCTTCAGCCACATTAGCTTGAAACCTTGCTTCCATAGTGCACGTCCTATACCAATGGAGAGCACCATCATCACCTCGCAAAACTGACCCAAAACCCATTCTACCATCTGGTGAAAAGATTGCTGCGTCAATGTCACATTTTATCCAACCTACCAGTGGTAGCGTCTATCTTTGAGGAATCAGCCCAGTATTCATAATTTCCGCACCTTCCCCTTACATCTTCTTCCAATTATATAGGTACTGAATACCATGATACACAACCTTATTAGACGTTGTACATGTCCCAACCACAACATCTTGTTCCTATGCTTCCATATTGACCAAGCAATGGAAATAATCACCCCAATGTTTTCCAAGTCACTGCCTTTGAGGAGATTAAAGAATCATTCCTTAAAGTTATTAACCAGGTTCCCACGCCACTGCAGCTCCACATATTCCCAACATCTTCTAGCAAAGAGGCATTCCACTAGGTAGTGAATAGCACTTTCAATCTTAGCCCCACAAAGCACACATTCTTCCAATATATCCGCACTTTTAGCAATAAAATAATGTCAGTTTGGTAGACATTTCGGACAAGCTTCCCAAAAAAATAATTTAATCTTAAAAGGAATGGCTAGTTTCCACAATTTCTCCCATAGTCCAGGAATCCGCAAAGAATCAACTTCGTTCCGAGCCTCCATTGCAACTCCATACCCAGACTTGACCAAATAATCTCCGCTCTTACTAAAATGCCATACAATCTTGTTCGGTAAAAGAGAATCGCCAAGAGGAATGTGACTTATTTCATTTGTATCTCTACTAGTAAATAGTGCTCTAATAACATTCATATCCCATTTTCTACAAGCCAGTTTGATGAGATTATTGACTCGAAGATATTGCAAGTACGGATATCTATTAGTCTCAACCAAAAATTGGTCGTTCCCCAAAATCCAAGGGTCAAGCTAGACACTAATATTTTATTGTGTCCCGACCCTCCATCTATACCCTTTCTTTAGAATTTCTCTAGAACTCTATATACTCCTTCACGTAAAACTCAGATCATTCCCAACAGTAGAGGAAAAGAAGTCCTCATTAATTAGGATAATAACGAGATTTGAAAATCTGACCAACTAAAGTGTCTGGCTTAGTAATAAGGTTCCATTCTTGTTTAGCAAGCATTGCCAAGTTGAAGGCATGCAAATTCCAAAATCCCATCCCGCCATGTTTTTACTGTTCACAAAGTTTCTCCTATCTTAGCCAATTTAGACTGTGGCTGCTCTCAGATCATTTTCCCTGCCAATAGGAATTCATCGTAACTTGAAGAATATCAAACTATCTACTCTCTTTGTCAGCAAATAAATCCTCAAAATAACTCCTAGCCACTGCTTGAATACCCTCTATATCATTGAACATTCTGCCAGAATCGTCTTGGAGCTGCCGGATTTTATTTCTGCGCCTTCTACCCAAAGCTTTTGCTTGAAAAAATTTGGTATTCATATCCCCCTGAAGCCAGTGAACTTTAGCCCTTTGCCGCAAGTATTTTTCTTCTTGGAGTAGAATAGTAGTCAATTCATTTTTCTTGACATACAATACATCTCCCGAGCTACTGTTTGGATCACTACAAAGCTTCTCAATTGCCTTATTCAATCTTGATGTCTGGATATTAAACTCCTTCTGATGTTTCCTCTCCCAAGCTGTGAGTTCATCAAAGCAGTGATCCCGGAGTAAATCAAGTTTTGTTCCTTCCAGCAAGGCTTTAAGCTTGTCATGAAAATCCGGTTCTTTTATCCAATAATTCTAAAATTTGGGCCGCCATTTCTAACTGTGTAGACCGTTTATTTACATAATTTGTGTACAAATAGGAATTTCCATTTTCTTAAAATAGAAAGTCTGAAAGCAATGTGTTTGGCAAGTAAGGAAAACAAGCATCATATCTATATCTATATATCTATACAATATACTAAAGTGGATGAGCTTGGACGGGCTCCATTTACAATTTCTGCCCAAACTCAGCTGCTTTCTTTTTTATTTTATTTTATTTTTTGCAGACTTCGTTAATTAATTAATGCATTGGAACATACATCAACCTGTGTTTTCTAAAATGCTTTCATGCAAGTGGCTCTTCGATTTCTGGAGTGGGAATCTACCACTCTTTCTCTTTCTATCCAGACTTTTCCTCCTCTCCTCTGGATCTCACTATTTTTCTTCCTTAAACCCTATTATCTATGCATAAATTTTCTTCCGGTTGTGTTTGATTCTCCCTTTTCTATCGGCTTTTTCACACGGAACGGATCATATTTGGCGGCCAACACAATTGACGGGCAGTCTAGATTTTCCTATTTTCCTATCATCGCAGCTTCGATAGTGACGACGACTAATCCAGCAAGATTTCTTTTATGGGTTTTAACTATGTTGGGCTTTGTGTTTTTTCTGCACATCGATCTTCATTTCCAGCGTCAGTTTTGTCGAAGAATTATGAACATCATCGAAGTGACATGAAATCATTGCTTTCCATTTCATGGTTTTGATTTTTGCATAGCATTTTCCTTTTCGGTATGGATATTAAAGTTTGTGATCTTGAATATTCTTTCGTACGATCAGCTCCGGTTCCATTTTTCCCTTTTTTAACAAAAGCGTTTTGTCTTTCTTCCTAGAAACTTAGAAAATTGTTTTGTTCTTGGCATAGGGCAGTTTAATTCCTAGAAACTTAGAAAATAATTTTGTTCTCGGCATAGAGCAGTTTAATTGTTGATTTTTGATTAATTCTTTTCTTGCAACATAGGTAAATGCAAAAGAGTAATTTTCTTTAATTTGGTAATCTTCCCACTTTGGTGAGATATTTGCTTCTAATTTTTCTTGTGAATTATCTTCATTGAACAAGAATTGAATTAAATAGCATTTTTCTGGACCCTTTATTGAAATTTCATTGTTAACACATGATTGTGTATCCGAATAATTTTCAAGATGGTTTTATGGGGATGTTTGAAATGTGATTCTACTGAGAAGCGCATTAATTCATAAAGCTATGAAAGTGTTTCCTTAACTGCAGTTGTTATAGGCACATATATAACTAAACTAAAATAATAATTATAATTATAGACTTCTTCAGGTGAAATACATGCACATAGTCTCGCTTAGATCAATCATTTCCAATTGATCTCTTTGATAACCGGGGAAAGAGTGAATTGAAGTGATGTAATTCAATATAATCAATTCTTAAGCTTTTAAATCAGGTTTTTTAGTTGTCTACAATGACAAAATTAAGGCAGCTATTCCGATGTTGAAAAAAAAAATGATGAGAGAATCAGATTGACATTCGTGGGTCACTAATTATCTTAAAGGATGTTTACGATGATAATTTAATGAATTAAAATTCATATTGGAGTGATCATTCACATGATAGAATTTACTTTTTTTAGTTGCTCTAAGCTTACAGGGTAGATTAGAAGTTGTGAACTGATTATCTTAAAGGATGTCAACTGAAGATGGTGCTGATACATTTCTATCAATTAGATGGAATTTGGATAAACTTGAGGTGCATTTCTTGTATTTTCTTTGTCTATACCGGAAGGTTATGCCCTATGTGAACTCTGCCATAGAGTCACTGCAATGGGTCGTGAAAATGGGCGTGAAACAAAAAGAAATCCACAAGAATTTTATGATTTTCTTTTTTCAGTTTGTATATATCTCTTTTAGATTTCTACTGCATGCTCTTTTTGAAAATAAAATTCATTCATTTGACTAAGATTTTATGATAACTTATATGGGACATTAAAAGAGAAATGGAGATAGCTATAATATATTTCTATCCATTCTAATGGAAAATTGAAGCAAGTTAGGTGAACTTGAGGTAATTCTTGCATTTTCTATTCGTTTGTTCTGGGAAGTTATGCTCAGTGTGAAGTCCTTGGCAACCTGTGGATAAGTTTAGAGACAGTTTTTGAATTTTTAGAATTATTTTCTCATTGTATTGTTTAGTTATGACAGATTGTTATATCTAATTTGATATAGATGTTTTAATTAAATGATAATTTAGATATCAATGAATGCATTTAGAATTTTTCTGTAGTACAAAAAGGAATAAATGAGATCAAACCTTAGTGGACGGGGAAAACAAAAAGATTGGTACGAATCTAATGACCATGAGATTTCTGTATTTTTTTAAACTACCATGGATGAATTTGTAATCTTTTTATGCTACATAATTCTCAAATTAACCTAGCCTTCACATTTTTAATTTAATTTCAGAAGTTTGTATATACGGTATTGCTACCCTGTAAATCTTTTTAGCATGATATATGACTAGATGGCCTCAAGCATATGTATTTTGTAATGATCCGCCAAAATTTATTACGTAATTGAGTGGTTGTTTTCCCTTATCAATTTTATTAAGGTTGAAATGTGATTTGAAACTTAAATTATTCAACTAAGTTTTAATCCTATAAGTAAATCGTTTGAAGGACTTGAGAAATTTAGATTTGGTTCAATATCTTTTCTTAGAAGACTACATGTGACGATCCAACTAAACATAGCATGTAAACAAAGATCGAACAGTGTTACGAATTCACTTTTATCATTCGTTTATAATAATTCATTCAACTAGCTTATCCTTGTTTCGATATGTATATGAATGAATATGTATGATTAGGATATATATGCTCAATTATCAAGACTAGGAAGATATTCACCAAGATTTGCTAAAGATTTCCAAATATATGCAATAATTGCCAAAGATTTGCTTGTTGTCATCAAGGATATATGCAATGATTGCCAAAATATTCCCTTGGCCCCTCAAAATTTATGCAATGATGGCCAAAATATTCTCCTTGTCAACACGAGTTGGCCCTCAATTTGGCTATAAATTGGCAAGAGTTTTGCCATTCATTCGCACTATCCCTTCCTCTCTCTTCCTCTATCTTTCTCTCCTCTTTCTACACAGTCTATGTCTCTTTTACAAGAAACAAAAAGGATAAAATCATGCAAAAGGAAATCCTAATTTCCAAACAAGCAATAGATCCCCTTTATACACAATAAAGAGAAAAGTTGAAGGCATAATATGCTAACAAAAGAGAAAACAAGGAAATAAGAAGTTAATATCGTGAAGTAATCCCGATTAGGGATATATTGTGAGTAATCTTTACACTCTTTATGTGTTTATCAAACGTGCTATTTGAATATAAGAAATTCATGTGTTTGTATCCCATGATGATGATAGTGCTATTCATGTGAAGATGATAGTGTTATTACACAAGAAATTTTCTCTAATGTCAAGTATTGTTCGTGATGCACCACGATTTAGTTCATGTTATGCATAGCAATTAAAGCATAAGTGTATTTTTCAAAAAACGAATTACATCTAGATCTTCCCCATTAGTTTTAGAACAGAATTATGTTCGGTACATGAAATGTTTTATGTCAAGGCACTTTAGTTTGGGTTGTGGGAGGCTACTAAGGCAGTCGATGATCTAACCTTCAGAATCAGTTATGGTTTTGCGAGGCACCTAGGTGACCGATGATCAAACATCATGTTATGTTATAACCTAAGCAGTTATATTGAGCGCTCGGGGTATGACAGGTCTATGATATAAGTCAGGCCCAAACTCACGTTTTTAAAAGAAAAACTGCATGTGCAAAGGTTTCTCACTGAATGCTATATATTCATTGTTTTCCATATTTTTTAAAATTTTAGGTCATTGGAATCGAGCTCTTGGGAAGTCTTCGGCACGAGTATCTATATGCCAATGTTATCAAGTCAGGACCTACAGGGAATGGTCGCCTTGTCACTGCTAACCATTGAGGTTGGATGATGGAGAATAATGGACATTAAAACAGAACCTATATAGGACCTTTACTAACTCTTGGACGAACGCTGGAACTCTTATGACGTGGATTTAATATGGACTTAAATTAAGCCATAAACTTTGACAGTTCTAAAATGAGAAATAATACACATTAATAATCACCATACCTAAACCCTTACAAGGAGGAGTGAGAAAGAGCATATCACGGCCGGGGCATTACAAGTGGTATCAAAGCAGGTAACTCATGGCCAGGTCATTACATATTTCTACTTTCGTTATGGATTTAACAACTGATTTTAGACATCATAAATCCCAACTTACGCATTTTATCTTCAAGTGCGATGCTAAAGCTAGATATACGTCTGATTGAAGTTGTGAGGAGCTTATTGACGATATGGTTAAAACACTGTTTATTAGATAAATAAGTTTTTTTTTTCAACATTATCATACTTGCTTAAATTGAGTATAAGTTTGTATACACTTTCTTTGTCATGTTCCATTGGATTGATTCATGATGCTAACTCATTTATATAGACTCTTGTTAGTATTTGCTATAAGCCATTTGATGGTAAGTAATATACTATAAATAAACAGTAGTTATTTTTTGAAAATATATAAACATTAGTTATTAAAGGAACTCAATTTTGTACATCTTGAATTTTACAAAGGATTTTTGTGAAGTGGGTTTTTGATTGGTTCAATGTTTTATTTCCAAACCTGAAGTTCAATTTAATGAGCATCAAACATATCCTTCTCAAAAATAAATTTCAGCTAACCATAAATTATTAGTCTTAATTATCAGCATCATAGATTTGGTTTTTTTTTTTACCCCATTTTGCAGTAGTTTATGGCTTACTCAAGCATGTAAGATTATTTGTGTTTTTTCCCCCATTGAAGTATTTGTGTATATATCATCTGCCATTTATCCTGGAAAAAGGTCATTAAAATGAACCACGTTTCCCATTTTGTTCAATGACCTCTCCTCACCTGTCTTGATTATTGATTCTACTCGTTTTATTTCTTTCTTTTTATTACAGCTTGCCCTCTTTGCCTAATGATGTTCATTGTTGCTTATTCATTCTCTAACAAATGGTTATTAGATATATGGATGTGTACATTAGTCCGCTATTCCAGAAAAAAATCAATAAATAAAAACAAAAGAAGACCGCTACCTCAGGTGAAGTAGCTTTTTGCGCAACCACAGCTTTCCTGTTCGTTTCATTGGTTTTGGAAAGAAAACTTTGTGGAAATTGGGGCAGCCTTCTTGATGGGCTAAAATTTGTTGATGTATACTTGATATTCAAGTTGACTTTGCTTCGTATTAAAACAGTTGAAAATGTTATCAGTGAGATATGTATGCTAAATTTGTATTATGTGGGAAGTTATTTTAATATGATTTTCTTTGTTTTCTTATTGCTTTTGTTGGAAAATCTTGAAAAAACATTACAAAAGCATCAAGAAAATGAGACACACAACCATCCATTTTTCTGTGTATTTTGTTTCCAATAATCCAATATAAGCCTTGGATTTCTTTCTTTTGCTCCAATTCGTTTTACTTTTTAATGATGATTGTGTGACATAGATTCTGCTAGGAGCTTCGTATGAATTGTAGAATTTAGTTTTTCATTCTACTTATGCGTAGATAGTTAGGAGTTAATCCTTGATTAATGTAGATTGTATAAATAAGTCTAGCTTAACTCTAGGATATTCAAGATTATTAAATCTTTTGAGACTTATTTTACTGGGGGGTAAGGACTTTACAAAATCCTAGTGAAGCATCAGCTTTCAGAAATGCTGGGACATAGAGGCTTAAATGAGCTAGATTGTGATATCGAAAATAAAGAAGGAACCAGTTGTACGTCCTAGGAATCTGATTCGTTACGGGTTGAGAAATAAGAAGGTGACTAAGCCTACGATCAAGTCAAGTTTAGACAGGCTACTTTAGTTACGCCTCTAATTTTAACAATAGCAGAAGCATTTAAACATGTATCTCAAGTCCAAAATCGAGGACTTTGCAAATACAATTCAAAAGTACTGAGACGCTTTCACTGCGCACTCTGATAATTAAGTATATTGCGGGCTATCCATAATGAAACCTCGGCCACACACCGAAATCTCTATCCCACACATGTATCTTCTCTACCTTTGAGATGATCCGGTGGCAAAGCTCTAAATTCAATACCTACAGGATTGTAGAAGAGGGGGGTGAGTACAAAGTACCAAGTGAATAACATGTATTGGCTCACTTAAAACAATGTAAGAAGGTTCACAAATTGACAAAGATACATCTATACAAAGCTCAGGCACATTACTTAGTTTAGCCTTTACCCGTAAACCATACAATAAAATGTACAACTAGCCAAGACCACATAGCAAGGCTATAGTACCACAAAGCAATTCAAATACAATTCCAAACGGGTAGACAGCATCACTAGCAAGGCCCAAGAGCAAGGAACAATTATTTATCCAAAGTAATAGTGCACCATTAATCATCAAAGGCCAATTACAATTAAAGAAAGGCACAAGTTTCAAAAGAGATAGAGAGCCAAAAGAAAGAGCCAAGAGATAGAAAATGATGGAGCTAAAGACATGCGTTACTCACAAAGAATGCCAAAATCATTTGTATCAAGAGGGAGAGAGCCAAGATATACGTTACTTACCTTAAAGATGTGCCAAAGATTCTTTGATTTTCACAAAGGTTTACCCCTCATTTGTATCTCCAATTAATGCCAAAGCATTAAATTTTTATTTATTTTCTCACTATAATTAGGAAAAAAATTATATGTTTGTAGGGAATGAGGGCCGACGGTGGTGTGTGTGAAGATAACTTGATTCATTGGCCTTTTTATAGAGTTTAAGATTTAATTGTATTTAAATGGCATATGAAATCCGTAAATTACAAAACTAACACATGTCCTATCCATTTGGCAAGATTAGCAATTTTAGCAATTATAAAAATGGCATTGTGTTGACACTTGGCAAGATTATCTCCATTTATTAATTACAAAAGTAGCACATGCCTTAAAACTTGGCAAAAATAGCAATAAATTATTTAACAAAAAGGACAAGTGTCCTACTAACTTGGCATAACTAGCACCCTCTATTTATTACAATAATAGCATATGTCGTCTAACTTGGCAATTTTATTTTAAATTTTCATGGGGTTTTACAATCTACCCCCTTAAATAAATTTCGTCTTCGAAATTTGCTAAGTAATGTGGTGATAATTATTTTCAAAAGTATAGCCAAAGCTTGTATTAATATCAGTTTAATAAATTTCCAAAATCATTTGCCATATATTTACACAAGTCAAGTATTCAAGTTCCTAACAAAGTTCGATTTGGGTGCATAATAGCCAAAAGAAATCATTTTAATGGAAAAAAGGGTTACTCATGTAAAAGAAATAGAGTTCAAGGCTTAACATAGCATAAAATAAATTTTAGGATCAATCTAGATGAAATCAAAAAGCTCAGAGACTTAATTGTAATTTTTGGAAGAAAAATCTGGCTTGGCCCCCGCTTTAGGCACGATGCACCCGCCCTGCAGAATTAGGGCACCCTCACTGGGCTTT
The DNA here is from genome assembly GCA_963692815.1 of Nyctanthes arbor-tristis. Taxonomy (NCBI): domain Eukaryota; kingdom Viridiplantae; phylum Streptophyta; class Magnoliopsida; order Lamiales; family Oleaceae; genus Nyctanthes; species Nyctanthes arbor-tristis. Next base: position 62,082 of record CAVNYN010234850.1, read on the forward strand.
CTGTCCGGTGTAGGTGGTGCTGTGTGGCCGCACGGTGTCATCCGTGCGCTCGCACAGTGAATAATTTTTCAACATTTTTTTCCTCTTCTCTTTTTCTTCTTCCTTGCTTTCATTGCAATTGCTAAACCTTTAAGAGTTAATTTTATATAATAATGGTATTACCAAGGTCATTAACTCATTATCAATTAACATAACTAATCTCAACACCTATAAATAGGAGCGATACATGTATGTGAGGCCGCATGACCAAGCTCTGATACCAACTTGTCACGCTCCCAAGTTTAACAATAGTGAAAGCGTTTAAATATATATATATATATATCTCAATTCAAAATCAAAGACGAGACCTCACAAATACAATTCAAACACTATTATATTTAATATCATTTTACAATAACTAGTACGGCTACTCACAACGCTTCTGCTGCGTACTTTCATTTTATTACTATTAGGTTTAATGTTATAGTACTAAGATGCCAAAACCAACCTCATTTTTCCTCTTAACCCAAACACACTTAACAAAAATCAAGTTGATCAATAATTTAATTAACTTAGAATTGCATAAACTTAGAATTACATAATTTCTTTAAACTTTATTCAAAATGGGTGAATAGTAACCAACAAGTTGTGATTTGGGTGTAAAATAGCCAAATGAAATCTTTTCAATTAACATAAGGGTTAATCATGGAAAAGAAATAGAATCCAAGGCTTAAAAGTACATAAAACAAACCTTTAGATTGATCTAAAAAAATCCAAAAAGATCAGGCACCTGACTGTAAAATTTTTCAAATACGCACCGCACCGCCCTGCCCTGCCGAACCAGGTTGCCCTCACCGGGCGTTCTGGTCCTAGAAAACGGTGCTGTGAGGCTATACAGTCTCACCCCTGCATCTGCACGGAATCGTCTACCGGGACCAGAACAGCGTGCGGTACCCTAGTTCTACAGGGCGGCCGCGCCGCACCTAAGAAGGTGCGCCACCCAGATTTTTTGAAAAAAATTGCGATCAAGTCCCTGAACTTCTTGATTTCTTTCAAATCAATTCAAAAGATTTATTTTATGCTCTTTTAAGCTTGAAACCCTATTTTCCCATTTGATTAACCCTTATATCAATTGAAATGATTTCTTTTGGCTACTTTAGACTTGAATTATTTTGGGTGATAGAGAATTTCGAAGACGAAATTCATTTAAGGGGTGTAGATTGTAACATCCCTGGAAATTTAACCCTCAACTAATTAGCTACGTGGTTATTGTTTTGACGATGACGGAATAATTGCTTCAATTGTGTCTCAAAGTTAAAAGATTATTACTCAATTGACGCTAAAGAAAGAATTTAGTTCCTAATTGACATAAACCAAAATACGGTAACTTAATTGAAAGACGATACAAAGTATAAGAACTGCTTGAACAATTTGTCGCCAAGTGTTCGATGTCAAGTCACGCCAAGTGTCACGATTTGATTGGCGGAACTCAAAATTTATTAAAAACAACTAAATCTTAACTATTACATATAGGCAATTGGGTCCTCAATCTTCAAAACACCTAACCAACCTCCTTTCTTCCCCAAAACTCCCAAGAAGTCGTCCAAAGGTGGCCATAGTGGAGAAACAACCCTAAAAACTTATCAAATATCTAGTTTCTCACTTAAAAAAGGTTCCTTATCATGTATAGAAGGATTATAGCTTGAAAAATAGCTTTAATTGGGGAATATCAATGCCTTAATGACAATTTTCCACTTGGGATTATTCGAGAAAAATTTGAGGTGACTAACGTATATCTTTGGCTCCATTATTTTCTATCTCTTAGCTCTCTCTTTCGACTCTCTATCTCTTTTAGAACTTGTGACTTCTTTTATTGTAATTAGCCTTTGATGATTGATGGTGCACCATTACTTTGGATAAATGAATGTTCCTTACTCTTGGGCATCGCTAGTGGTGCTATCTGCCCATTTTGAATTGTATTTGTATTGCTTTGTGGTACCATGACCTTGCTATGTGGTCTTGGTCATTTGTACATTTGTATCGTATGGTTTACGGGTAGAGGCTAAGTTAGTGATGTGCCTGAACGTTGTATCTTAGTATCTTTGCCATATATTGATCTTCCTTGCATTGTTTTTGTATGGACCAATACATATTATTATTCACTGGGTACTTTGTACTCACCCTCATCTGCTATAATCCTATAGATATTGAATTTAGAGCTTTATGGCCGGATTGTCCTAAGATTGGAGAAGATATATGTATGTGATCGAGGTTTCATTGTGAGTAGCCCACAATACACTTAATTATCAGTGCGCAGCGAAAGCGTCTCCATACTTTTGAATTGTATTTGTAAAGTCTCGCTCTTCATTTTGGACTTGAGATGCATGTTTAAATGCTTCTGTTATTGTTAAAATTAGGGGCGTGACAAGGCACCAATCAAATTGTGACACGTGGCGCGACGTGGCACTGAACACTTGGCGACAAATTGTTCGAGCAGTCCTTATACTTTGTATCATATTTCAATTAAGTTACCGTACTTTGGTTTATGTTAACTATGGGCCAAATTTTTTTTTAGCATCAATTGAGTAATAATCTTTTGACTTTGAGATACAATTGAAGCAATTATTCCGTCATCATCAAAACAATAGCCAGGTAGCTTAGTTGAGGGTTAAATTTTTGGAGATGTTACAATCTACCCCCTTAAATAAATTTCATCCTCAAAATTCTCTACTACCTAAAATAATTCAAGTGTAAAGTAGGCCAAAAGAAATCCTTTCAATTGATATAAGAGTTAATCATATGGAAAAATAGGGTTTGAAGCTTAAAAGTGTATAAAATAAATCTTTTGGATTGATTTGGAAGAAATTAAGAAGTCCAGGGACCTGATCATAAATTTTTTCAAAAATTCTGGGCGGCACACCCCCTATCTAACCAAGGCGCCCGCACCTGCCGTTCTGGTCCTGGCAGACGGTTCTGTATGGCCACACGGTCTCACCGTGCAAAATAGATTGTTCTGTGCGGCCGCACAGTTTCCACCGTGAGCCCGCACAGTATAGTTTTCACTTTTTTTCCCCTTCCAATTTTCTTGTTTTCATTGCAATTTGATTAACCTTTAAGGGCCAAATATATATCATAGTAATACCAAAGATGTCAAATTTAACTAATTATCAATTAATATAACAATTTCAGTACCTATAAGTGCACGGATTCGTCTGAGTAGGAACGATACATGTATGTGAGGCCGTAGGACCATGCTCTACTACTACCTTGATGCACTTTTTGTTTAAGAAATACATTTTTAAAGAAAACCATGCAACGTTACAAAGTCTTTGAATGCACGAAAGGGCTCTACCACTAGTTAACTACTGTCTGTGGTGCACACATGATTCAATATCAATTCAAAATGGCCAAGATTACATAGCACGGCCGTAATACTCAAAAGAATACCACTTAGCCAAAATGACCAATACCACATAGTAAGGTTATAATCCACAAAGCAATTCAAAACGGGTAGAACGTTAATTAATGATACCATTGCAACAAACCAATTTCTTTACATAATGACAATGTATCAGAATTTCAATTGTTTTGTATAATGAAAATGCATCAAAAATCCATGCATTTCTTGAGAAAACATTACATGAAAGGGAACTAAAGTATCGGTTACTCATGTAAAAGAAATAGAGTTCGAGGTTTAAAATAGCACAAAATAAATTTTAAGATCAATCTAGATGAAATCAAAAAGCTCAAGGACTTAACCACAATTTTTGGGTGCATAATAGCCAAAAGAAATCACTTTAATGCAAATAAGGTTACTCATGTTAAAGAAATAGAGTTCGAGGCTTGACATAACATAAAATAAATTTTAGGATCAATCTAGATGAAATCGAAAAGCTCAGGGACTTGACTATAATTTTTGGAAGAAAAATCTGGCTTGGCGCCCCCAACCTGCTGAGCCAAGGCGCCCGCACCGAGCTTTATGTCCAGTGCAGGTGATGTCATCCGTGCGCCCACACAGTGAATAATTTTCAAAATTATTTTATTCTTCTTCTCCTTCTTTTTTGCTTTCATTGCAATTACTAAACCTTTAAGAGCTAATTTTATACAATAATGGTATTAACAAGGTCACTAACTTATTATCAATTAACATAATTAATCTCAATACCTATAAGGGCACGGATCAGTCTGAGTAGGAGCGATATATGTATGTGAGGCCGCAGGACCATGCTCTGATACCAACTTATCACGCTCCCAATTTTAACAATAGTGGAAGTATTGAAACATGTATCTCAACTCCAAAATTGAGAACTTTACAAATATAATTCAAAAGTATTGAGACGCTTTCACTGCGTACTCTGATAATTAAGTGTATTGTGGGCTACCCACAATGAAACCTCGGCCACACACAGAAATCTCGATTACATACATGTATATTCTCCACCTTTAGGACGATCCGGTTACAAAGCTCTAAATTCAATACCTATAGAATTATAGAAGAGAGGGTGAGTATAAAGTACCCAGTGAATAACAACATGTATTGGTCCACGCAATACAATGCAAGAAGGATCACAAATTGACAAAGATACAAAGCTCGGACACATCACTTAGTTTAGCCTTTACTTTAAGCTATATGATACAAAAGTACAAATAGTCAAGACCACACAGCAAGGCTATAGTACTACAAAACAATTCAAATATAATTCCAAACGGGTAGACAGTGTTACTAGTGAGGTCCAAGAGCAAGGAACAATCATTTATTCAAAGCAAAGGTGCACCGTCAATCATTAAAGGCCAATTACAATTAAAGGAAAGTACAAGTTTCAAAAGAGACAGAGCCTAAAGAGAAAGCTAAGAGATAGAAAATGATGTAGCCAAAGACATGCATTACTCACAAAGAATTCAAAAATCATTTGTATCAAAAGGGAGAAAGTCAAGACATGTGTTACTCACCTTAAAGATGTGCCAAAGATTCTTTGATTTTCTCGAAGGTTAACTCCTCACTTGTATCTTCAATTAATGCCAAAGTATTAAATTTTTATTTATTTTCTTACTATAATTAAGAAACAATTTATATGTTTGTAGGGTATGAGGACCGACGGTGGTGTGTGTGAAGATAACTTGATTCATTGGCCTTTTTATAGAGTTTAAGATTTAATTGTATTTAAATGGCATGTGAAATCCGTAAATTACAAAACTAACACATGTCCTATCCGTTTGGCAAGATTAGCAATTTTAGCAATTATAAAAATGGCATTGTGTTGACACTTGGCAAGATTATCTCTATTTATTAATTACAAAAGTAGCACATGCCTTAAAACTTGGCAAAAATAGCAATCAATTATTTTACAAAAATGACAAGTGTCCTACCAATTTGGCATAACTAGCACCCTCTATTTAATAGCATATGTCGTCTAACTTGGCAATTTTATTTTAAATTTTCTTGGGGTGTTACAACTTTGGCTAATAAAAGGGTGGATTTATATTTTATCAAACTGATTGCCAAAGGTTCTGGGCAATCTGTTGATGTCATTTTTAGTTTTTCCAATGAGTTGAAGTCTAATGATTTTGCTTGTTGTTAATATTCTCGTGTGAATCATGTACATTCTGCCCGCTTTTAGTTTCTGCAAGGACGTTATGGAAAATTTAGCTTTCAATTTCATGTATATTACATTTATTGGATGATTGGTGATTGGCTTTTGTTGTCTTCTCTTTTATACTCTGAAGTTGAGAGTTCTTGGGTCGGAAAATGATGTATATAAGGTGAAAAAAAAAGAAGCTAAAATTACTTTTGACAAGTTTATTACTTTTCGAATGAATAAAGTTTTAAAAATATGCGGACTTTTCCAGCGAAAATGAGAATATTTTGTAAGCTAAAATAAAAAAACAAAAAAGAAGTAGAAGAAAAAAATATTTATTTAATATTGTCAACATGTCAAAAGAAATGTGTATTGTTAACGAACAATTCTTGAATTAGAACATGAATAATAATGATCATGCCAATATTAAGTGCATGACCAGATGATGATTAAATAAAATTTAAATTAAAAAATATCAATTTCAAAATTTTTTAACAATATTAACTCTTACTATTTATACTTTGGTTTAAATCATGCTATTTAGTGAGACTAATTAATAGGTTAGTTCCAACGATAATTAGAAATTTCACACAAAAAGGTTTAAAAAAATAAAATTTGTGAGTTAGAAGGAAATTAATAGAATGAAGAGTTATAGAATTTGGTGCAAAATAGTATAATAGGAATGAGAGGGTTTGGTGATATATGTAAGATCTGCACTCATTTTTGTGCTAAATTGAAATCAATTTTTGAAGTTGTATTCAATTCTTTTCTAATGCTCTTTATTTAGTTTTGATCAATAATCCCAGCATTACATCTTCAAGTAGCCTTTACTTATATACTATTTATATTATACAAAGTACAAACTCACTTGTTTCTTGAAAAGTGGATTTGGAAGGAATCTAGTTATTATTATTTAGCAAAAATTTTCTAACATTATATAGATGTTGTTTATAGTACTTATAATATGTGTATGCATTTATATAAGATATCAGGTTCTGTGAAATAAAAAAAAAAATTATTTTATTTAGTCCCTTTATTTATTATCTAATTTATAGAAATTTTGCAAGTAGTTTTTCTAGTTTAAACTATAATTAAAGTTTACACTTGTTTAATGAATAATTATTTTAGGCATGGACACTTAATAAATGATCAATTCGGATTTTTTTAAAATATGCAAATTTCAGGTTTTTGTTATTTTAGATTAGAATTTTTTTTTGAAATATTAGATTAGAAGAATTTATTTCAGGTTTTTAGTAATATAAAATCACCTGCACACCCGGGACTCTGGAGACGTCGATATTTCCCAAAAAAAAAAAAAAAAATTGCTGGCGTTTATTTTTATTTTTAGTTTTTCCCACTCTTTCAGAGTCAGTCGCTGCTACCCCATTTCCTCTCTTGCCAATTGCATATCTCACTCTCTACAATTTTGCCAAAGCACTGAATCAATATCTCACTTATTCACTCCCGAATTAGGGTTCATTAATCAGGTAACTGAATTCGTAAATTATTTTAATAAATCGGATCATCTAACTTTGCTCTTTCTATTTCTGCGATTTACCCTTTCACATCCCCTCTGCACTGAATTTGGCGTGATCGGCTTGAATGTGAAGTCTTTGCTTTGTGTTTAATTGTAGCTTTTTTGTTTGATTGAAAATGCTGCTCTTGCTCATCAACCTTGTAGCTTCTGTTTATTTGTGAATGTGACAATAGGGTTTTGTTCTTAAGCTTTATCGAGTTAGATCTGCTGGTGGATTCAGTAAGAAGTCTAATTTTCTAGTTTTTTTCTATTGGGTTTGGAGATTTATTCTTATTTCTTGAACGAGTATCGAGAACGATTTAACATTTATTGGGAATTCAGCCTGGGCTTATGATACAGTCAAGAAAGCAAACATTCAAGGAAGTCTGGAAAATGTTGATTCTTCTTTATTTCTGTTTTCTTTTAATCTTATGCTACCATAGCTGTTGATTTAAATTTACTTTCTTAATGAAAATCTCTGATTTTTAACTGCTTGTCTAACACATTTTTTTAACTAACTGTTTGTCTAACTGTAATGAGCATATTTCCTCTGTTACTTATTTGTTTAAGCAATGTATATTTCCTCTTGAATATTATTATTATTATTTTTTTTTTGTGGGTTTGGGATGGGGGGGGGGGGGTAGAGTGGGGGATATATGGTTTTGCTTTTTTCACAATTAATACTCTCTAAAATCATTTCCCAACCTCACATTCCCCGAAAAATCACTTTTCGCAAAATCAATTCTGAAAAATCAAAACCATACAACCACGTCGGAATATCCATGCTTGTGACTGTTTTGGAGTCTAGGGCTTGTAGCCTGGCAATTGGATTTCCAGTCCCTTTAAATTACAAAAATTGCTCTAGCACATATGCTATGCAGTGGACATTTTCGCGGGAGTGGCTTTATTAGAATTTTAAAAAATTTAGGCAGAAATTGAAGTACAGTTCTTACCTGTAACTGAAAAGATACTCCCTATGTCCTGATTATACAGGCTTGTTTTCCATTTTTGGATATCTCAAATATATAGGCTTGTTTCTAATTTGAGGAGTTATTATTTGTCCGTTTACCAATATAATTAGTATGCCTAGTAATGACTATTGTTTTTAGTAAATAAGGGTATATTGGAAAAATCGTCTAAAAAATTTGCTTTTCGGATAACTTTTCTTAATCTTTGCGAAAACGTAAACAAGTCTATATATTCGGGAGAGAGGGAGTATTAAATCTGATGTCAGTTATCATCCTTGGAACTGAGTTATAATGTTCTCCTGTCTTTTTACACTTATGTCCCACTTATTCTCTGCTTACATAATGTGCCTTGTTCCAATTTGCAGAAATGAAATTAAGTAGGTAGATGTTCTTTTATTATCTTGTTCTCTGCTTTATTTCAAAAAGAATTCAAAAGACTTAGGGTCCGTTTGGAAACCAATTATAAATCAATTGGTTTATAATCTAATTTGAATTTTGAATCTTGGGACACGTGGCTTAGTGCTTGTTTGATTCTCATTATTCTCCCAAATTATAATTTTACCTACTACTGATTTGACATTTGGTTTGACAATTGCTCAATTACAACTATATATTTCTAACTTTTTTACATTTTGAATTCTCTTCTCATTTTAATTTCCCAAAATTTGGATAAATAATGAGAATCAAACACCCTCTTAATTTGGTTGGTTAAATTTTGTTGAAAAGTGAAAAATTATTATTTGATGTGATGAGTCTGTGAGGTGTTAATTATGGTATTTGACACATGTCATGAGAATTACAATTATTAGTTGGATTATAAACCAATTGGTTTAAAATTGGTTTCCAAATGGACTGAACAATTATAGAGTTACTTGATTTTCTGTAGGAATGGCCACGCAAACGGCAGCTCCTTCTCAAGCTCCCAGTGCCCAAGTCGTTGGAAATGCATTTGTTGAGCAGTACTACCATATTCTTCACCACTCACCTGAGTTGGTGTTTCGGTTTTACCAGGATACTAGTGTGTTGAGTCGCCCAGATCCTAAAGGCGTGATGACAACAGTGAGAACTATGAAAGTAAGTTTTTATGTGAGAGGACCGAGTATGGTTCTGTACCTAACTGTGCTATTTCTCCCTAATATTATGCTTCTTTTTTTTCCCTCTTTTTCTGGTTGTCCGTTTTCTCAAATCAAAATGCAAACATTTTTGTGTTACATCTGCAATGAATATCTTCATGTTATGTTTTACAGAAGCTGATTGGTCTTTTAAAGCTTTTTTGTTATTTTACCACCACAATTTAATTCCTTGTAGAAAGAACTACAGCTATCTTCCTTGTTGTTTGCACTTTTGTACTCTCCTTTGCTAATATAATTTTATTCTCTCTGCCATTGCAATTTTATTTTGCATCTTTAATCACCTCCAGACATCATTCCATATATGCACGCCATTCTGTCTGGTACAATTTGTTCTACTTTTTAACCTAAATGTCTGAAAATGATATTGTACATCCCGTAATTGAATTTGGGTTCATCTCTTAATGCTGGTCTCTGTTTTCATTTGATTGCTAGTAACCTATTTAGGCTAGAGCTCTTTCCAATTAGTATTGGCATCTGGGAGGGCAAAGATGTTTGAAGTGTCCAATTAAAAATGTTGAACAAGGTCTAATATGACAATAATGTAAGCTATCACAAATAGTGACATATTTCTGCTATTAAACTTGCGCGTCAAAGGTTCCTAAGTGGTAATATTCAAAGATAGATGAAAACATTACATGATTTCCATTGGTCATTGAAAGTTTAATGCAGAGGAGAAACACTTAAGAGCAAGAAGTTTGGAGATAACATAGCACATACGTTTCAACAATGTTAAATTCCTACAAGGTTGTCTCGCTATTTAAAATAACATTAAGTAGAATTCTTGATCCATTGATATATTTTTTTGAAACTCTGTTGTTTACCTTAACAACTAAGAAAAAGAGTGTTTAATACACAGAGAAGGGAACTTTGTGGAGGAACTTTATAATAAAGTGGATGGCAAAACAGATTTCATAGTCGTAATCTCTCTATCCCATACCGGCATCGTCTCTTGTACCACACGGGTTTCTGCAAAACAAAATATTATATCAAAATGTTCCATTGTTATACGTTTTTCTTAGTGTCTTCACTATAAAAGTTAATTTGTGGAGGGCCAACTTTAATGCACTGATTGCTTTGCATCCGAAATTAAATGGATATTTGGAAAAGATAAAAAAATGAATCTTTCTGCACTGATTGCTTTGCATCCGAAATTAACTGGATATTTGGAAAAGTTAAATAAATGAATCTTTCTGTGCATGTGATATTCTTCCATAATTTCTAGTTTCTGTGGTGTATATTTTATTGTACTTGTTTATCTTCTTTGTGCTGTATAGTGTTAATATCTGTGTTCCATTTGATTAAGATGCTATTATATATACTCCCAGAAACTCACAACACCATTCTAATTTAAAAGCTACCCTTCAATTTTGGCACAAAAATTTTGAAACAAGTTACATAGTTCTGCTTCTTCACACTTTTATTTGAAGGGTACTTTTGGAATATAAATGAAAATGTCCTTCCATTTTGGTATCCGGATATATTTCTTACTTTAATATGTTTTCTACTGCATTGAGTTTAATTATTTTTTTTTTTTTTTACCATGTTGTAATTTGTTAACAGTATGACTATTAGTAAGATCAGGTTCCTGTTGTTTTATGTTGGACAGAGTATCAATGATATGATATGTTCCTTGGACTACACAAATTACAAGGCAGAGATAAAGACCGCAGATGCTCAGGATTCTTATAAGGATGGAGTGATTGTTTTAGTAACTGGCTGCTTGACTGGAAAGGACAACTTGAGAAGAAAATTCACACAAACCTTTTTCCTGGCTCCACAAGACAAAGGGTACTATGTTCTTAATGATGTTTTTAGGTATGTGGAGGAGAATGAACCTGGTGTTAATTTACAAACAGCCATTGGTCATGATGACATGCCATCAACTTCCCTGAACCCAGATCCAGGTGGCTTTGGTTTTACATTTCATTTTACTGTTTTGCTGCAGACTTAAAGATCATTTTTCATTTTTATTTTGAGTTTTAAGAATCATTTCTGTTTTGTTTTCAGAGCCTGCTCAAGTGCTCGATCCTCCCAATCTGGACCTGGTAAGTTCTCATGCGGAGGCTGTTGAAAGCATAGAGGAAAATATCCATGACCAAGTGATTGATGAGAGGCTAGTTAGTATAGATGAGGATATTGTTATGGAAGCTGAATCTCATTTAAATGAGAATCATAAATCTGTAGTTGAAGAATCATCTTCTTCTGCTACCCAAGAGGATGCTCCAAAGAAGTCTTATGCTTCGATTCTAAGTTCACAATTGAAGAAGGGGCCAACTAGAGTTTATGTACCTGCTAATACTTCAAGAACGGCTCCTACAAAGACTGAGAAGCAGTCATTAAATTTAGCTCCGCAGGCTTCCAAACCTGAACCAACAGCTCCAGCAGCAGTTATTAATGAACCTGAGATAGACGATTCCCAGGACGAAGGTATTATGTTCTTTATGAATTTGATCACTTGTTGAGGGCAAAATTCTGATCTGTGGTTATGAAATCCATTTTCTTTTCAGTTACCCAATGGAAGAACAAGCGCCACTTAGAATAACGTGTATGATGATACTATGATATAAAAGAATCAAGAAATTTTTTAGTGCCAAGACAACTTTTAAAATTATTACATGTTATTCCCCTTGTAAGCTCATAGTAAAAACCGTGGTGTCATTTTAATTTCCCCATTTTCTTACAGCAGAGGGCCACTCTATTTATATCCGCAATTTGCCCCTTGATGTAACGGCTGCCCAGGTTGAGGCAGAATTCAAGAAATTTGGACCTATTAAGCAAAATGGGGTCCAAGTCAGAAGCAATAAGGTAGGTTTGCCCGAGATCCTTTTTCCATGATTTATCAAATCTGAATTAGCATCTTTACAGGCTTTAAAATTTCTGCGACTTCTTGCCTGTTCAGCTACAAGGATTCTGTTTTGGCTTTGTTGAATTTCAAGACTTCAGCTCCATGCAAAGTGCAATTCAGGTCCATTTGTACATCTTAATTATCCTTTTTATTTCAACCTTTACTCTTTTCTTGTTCTTAAAATTATATCCAGAATATGCATTCTATAGAAATTACAACCTTGCTGGAGAAATGAGTTACTTTAGATTTAAAGAAGTTCATAACTATATGATGAAGGAAGTTAGTCAATAGGTGCAGTCACTGGAGCTTAGATGTTGCTGTTTCTTCTTTCTTGAGAGCACATGATTCTTTAATCTGCTATGCTTTTAAACCGTCAGGTTAACATGTCTGATCTTTTGCCTTCTATTAAAATGTACAAATTTCAATAGACTAGCTGTTGTAATCTTTCAGACATCTTTTTCTGAATGATCGAACCACACACCTCACATAATATACAGTATTCCGTCTTCACTTTCACTTGACCACCATTTTGAGTGCCATAACTAAACAGGTTTATCTTGACTTTTTTTTTTTTTGAAAGTGGTTTATCTTGACCTTTACGGCTTTAGGTTGCATAGAATTCAGTTGTGCTGTTTTAAGCTTTCAATGTCAGCTTGCTTTAACTTGAAACCACCACAAATATGATGAATCTGTTGTTTTCCCGCAAACATCGCCAAACTGGCACGATTAGCAAGATCCTTGACACTAATTTCGTGGATTCTTGATGTCTAGACAGCGATAGTTAATATCTGACTTCATGCATTTGTCTTATGAGTCTTTCAACGACTACGATGGTGTTTAAGATGCCCTCCACGAGGTTCTTAGTTATTCATGTTTCAGTTTTATGAAAATAAACTTCTGTTAAAATGATAACGTTATGCCTGATTTCCATTTTCTTCACCAAGAACTTGTGGTAGTCATACCATATTGCTGATTTCTCTCCATTTTTCCTACAACTGTCAATGATACACTGGCAGGCAGCTTTGACGCTAGCAAATTCAAGTACTTTCTACTTGCTGAAATTCATGAAGGATGGCCCACAATTTTATGTCCTCGTTTGAATGTGACCTAAACACGTGGAGTCGACTCTTCTCTCCCCAACCCTGAATCCAATATTAAAAACCATTACCTTTTAGGTAAAGCTTCCAATTATTATAAAGGGAAAAGGATGACCCGTGTGGCCATGTTTGCAAACTCTTACATTCTCCTACTTTTTCAAATTTTAATTTGGCCAAACCAATCACATCCGCATATCCTATAGGGCCCACTATACTACACAAATATCCACCATTCAACTCCGCTCATTCTCTCTCTTATTTCACATAAAAATGCACTTTTAGGAGTTTGAAAAGTGATTTCACTATGTTCATAACTGTCAGCACTTTTTTTTGGTTTGACAGACAGTTGAACTGGTATATAGAACCCTGGATTAGGTCAAGTGGTCACCTCTGCTAGATTTGACTCCCAAATTTTTCGCACCATTCCTTCTGTTCACTTTTGTGGGGAGGATGTGACTTGAACTCGGGTGAAGACCACCCCGATAAGGGATATGCCGTTCCTTTTATGCACTTAATTCAGATGTTATCTACTTACCTGGGAACTTTTTAAATGACAAAACTGAGACCAAAGTGGGTTGGCTATATATCTTATTTATAGTTCCTACTGCCTGATATATTTCCCATTTTAGCTTCTGAAAAGTAAGATATTGGCATTCCGCAATGCTAAGGTTTATTTCAATTTTCATAAGGTGTCAAATTTTAATTTTTTTTAGACTTGTTATATGCAGTACTTTTCAAATCTATGCTTGTTGCTGGTTTACAATGGAAGAACTATCCATTAGTATTGTTATCGTACAGGCGGCACCCATTACTATAGGGAATCGTCAAGCTGCTGTTGAGATAAAGAGGACCACAACCCGAGGTGAGTCAGAGGGATACTATTAGTATGTTTGTAAAGCGAATTTGACTGCACTGCACATTATTGAGAAAAAGAAGTTTAAAATCCTGTCTGCTATATTGTCCCAATTTTGTTCGCTGCAGCATACCAACCATCCCTTGTATTATATAGTTATGGTCTAAAGACCCAGCTCACGAAAAAGATAACCATGAGCTTTTCATGATAATTTATCTCAAGTCATGAGAAGCATGTCACTAATTTGAATATGATAAACCCATCTCTACAGTGGGTACTGGGAGAGGTCGTTTTCCTAATTCACGTGGAGTGTTTCGACAAGACAGCTACAGGGTTCGTGGAAACTTAAGTGGCGGAGCCAGTGGTTGGAACTTTGGAAGAAATGACAGCTTCCGGGGTCGTGGGAACTTCAACGGTGGACCCTCAGGTTATCAGCAAGGAAGAGGAAGAGGTGGTCGTCGTGGAAGTCCACGACCCCATGCTATTTCAACGTAGGCTGATGATCCGAGTTTGCAACGGTTTTGACAGTTTTCGTGGCCTCTGTGAGCAGCTGAACAGTATAACCTAGCGATAATGTAGTAGTCATGGTAACTTTTCTTAGTCGATTTTTCCCCCTTTTTCCATAATCCTTTATAATTCCAGACTGGGGTTGCCTACAACTTAGAAGTGGCAAGTAGTGTTAGCTTTACGGTGATTCTTTCTAACACATTCTTCTCTTCTTTTCTTTTTTTGCATAGTCGAGGAAATGTTATGCTGCAAAATTCATATTATTGTCTTGTGTGTCGTGACATTAAAAATACTTAAAAGCTTTCTTCTGGGTGTTTTTGGAATTTCTATTTGTCATTTATTTGTAAAAAATCATTCATAAAATATTTTACAGAACAGTATAATTTTACCATCTTACTACTGCTTACATTCTGTAATTATAGTAATAATTAATTACCTAGGGATAAGCTGGTGAAAATATCTTATATTTTGTAAAATATTTTTTGAAGATATATTTTTTTTTTTTCAAAATACGAAGACTCGAAATTTATTCCGAAACGGTGGCTCATGTAAAATGTAAAATCTCGTTAACAAAATGTTCGGGCTAGTCAAAAGGGCTGGTCCATTTGGAGAAAGCCAAAAAATCTGACAGGGACGCATTCATATGGTGACAGCATAGCGCAATTATTACTCTTCTTGTACTAGAAAAATAGTTTTATATCAATTTTCATATATGAAGGAAATAGTTTCATATCAATTTTCACATAAATTAATTAATGTTTTTAAAAAAGTAGAATTTATAAATATTTTTTTAATATATGTATTTATTTGTTATTTAATTTTATTAATTTTTATTTATTGATATTAATACACATTAAATTAAATAGGATAGGAGATGTATGAGAAAATTTAAAAATGAGTCTTCCGATCTCTATAATTTAATGACAAATAATAAAGATACTATTTTCACGGAACGCGAGAGGAGGGGGAGGGAGTACTTTTTTCGTTCTTTTTTACTCTCGCCTCGAGGTTCCACTTGCACCATTCAACACGACGTCGCTTTCAGCAAGTTGCATGGGTGCTTAGCTGTTGATCTGCAACCACAGATCGACATCTGTATTTTACAACAGACACATACACGTGGCAGACACCTACCAGTTTGAAAAGCGCAAGTTGAGGCCCTTGTTTTTGTTGGGGTCCAATATTGATCTCTTTCTTGATTTTATGTCTTATCTTTGCTTGTTCGTCGGAAAATTCTACACGGACCAAATTGACATTATTTTTATTCAACTAATATTATTTTAGTCATAATTAATCTAGGATTTCTAGAACGTTAGACTAGACATTAAGATTTAAGAAGTCTAGTGACATTTAAGTGTTTTTTCTAAACTATAGGCTTGGGGTTGAACTCTCTTCCCTGACATTCCCTTGGTATAATATTTTAAAAAGAACATTGGACTAGACAAAATTAAATTTAGATGTTAAGAAATGAGTAATACTATTCGTACATAATTCATATACAAAATTTGTACAAAATCTACTTGTATTTACTTTTAGAAAAAAAAATGTCTAACTCTATCTTCTTCGAAAACACAGCTTTCAAAAATATGTGTACTTTTATACAATTTATATGTACAAATAATAATTATCGCTAAGAAATATATCGTTTCTTGTATATGTCCACTTTAGTATTATTGTTATCAACTCTAAATTTTTATTTTGCTCAATCCCTAATATGGACTATATAGCCAACAAAATTTAAAAGATCCATTCGAAGTGACAAACTATTTAGAGCTCATAGAACCTTTATCCAGAAAAATAATATGAAAACCTACAATTTATAATCTTTCAAATCACATATGTTGATTTTAGTTCGTTAAAGAATTGGAATAGAATATTTTAAGAGTGTAAGTCAACTATAAATCTTCGCACTATATTATAAATCTCAAGGAATTAAACTTTTAATCGATTTAACAAGGCAATAGATACAAAGTCACAAATTTGTTACATCTTTATTCTTAGTCCTATTACATACTGTCGATGTCATATATAAGTATATCTCGTACATTTTAAAGTAAGTTGAGTCTGATAGAATGAAAAAAATAATGTTCATAAGATTAAATTAAATATGACAAAGTCAATAAACATGTTAACAGAAAATTCGACTTTTATAAATCATTCCACAAAATGTACATAAATCTAGAAATCGATTATTAAGATGGTTAAATTTATGTATAAAATATCATATGGATTGCTTTCATAACTTTCTTTTGAAATTTGACATCACATTCGTTGCAAATTGGCATTAAATTCCACGAAAAAGTTGTGCAAGTTGCATGAATTATTTACTCAGTGAAAACTATTTTTGAGGGCACATTTGTTTCATACTATGGATCATATCATAATGTTGTCTAATCAGCTCAGCCCCACTTGCCGCCCAACTTCTCTATCTATTCTTATAAACACATAAAAACTTATATTATCATTCCACATCACTATTTTGGGTTTTTTTTTTATTTGAAATTAATTTGATAGAAGTAATTTACCTATAAAACAATATTAGAGCTCTATCAGCGGGACATTACCCTCAAATTTATGCCCTGCAATCAGTAAATGAAGAGAAATCATCTAGAAATAGTAATAATTTATTTAATTGATGAGATGAATCTATTCAAAATTTTCATTGAGAATCCTATTAAGTTTTGGAGTTTTCTTTTAAAAGGTTAACTTATTAAGAGGTGTAGCTCAAGTGAGTTTATATGAAGACCGTGATATAGACATCAGAGTTGTAAATGGTAAAAAACTACTAGTGATTGTTTGTTTTTTACCTTCTCCATAACGTGGAGGCCGAGTGGCTTTCGTCGGAAAATTAGTAGGTCAAGTACTTTAATTTGGAGACACTAAGGTCTCCCTTATTTCCATGTCCACTAATTTGCATGTGAGTTCACGTATCTACATGTGAGTCGTGTATATGTGAATAAAATTAATGAGTAAAAATGTCTTATATACATAAGGTGTCTCTTCATTTCAAAATTGGTATTTTATATGTTAGTTATTTATTTAACTAATTGGTATTTTATATGTTGGTTATTCATTTAACTGTTAATGTGAGATTTTTAGTCATTAATATACCTCGCAAAATGATAGCTATTTAGAGTACTTTGGAGAGAATGAGGGCAATGCTTATGAAGATGGGGTGAGAAGCACAACCTTCATGAAGGAAGAAGTGGATGGTTACTTTCAGGGAGGGAAAAAAAAAAAAAAGAAAAGAGGAAACAAAGAAAGAAATAATAAGAAGTGGACAGTTAAGAAAATTCATATGGTAACTTTGACACGCCATATATTTGGTGTTATTATAACTTTAGATGAGCACACTATGTGAAAGACGTTAATAGTCGTTTCATAGAAACTAATAATGATTTATAGAAATAACTATTGATTTCTTTCCCATCTTATATTATATGAGTGCCATACTGTTTGCTATAAATCAAAAATTTTAAGGAGACATAAAAAAATACATTAATATATAATATTATTATGTGGTACATTTGTATTAGATAATAAAAAAATACTCATATAACTATCACTTAATAAATATGTGTCATATAAAAATATCACCTATTAATATCACTTTTACGTGTGTTTTTAAAATTGTTCCTATTTATAACTCTGGCATATCATATGTTTCAAATTGTAATTAAAAATCCATAGTAAACACGTGTTAGCAGGAAAGCCTTCCACGCCTCTTTGACAGCTAGCATCAATATACCCTTTCTAGAGAGAGAGAGAGAAGAACATTGCGGCTCTCCGAGGCCGATATGTCATAGACACGTGTCAACACATTCTCGGACACCAGAAATCGACACGTGTTCTTAAACTCACCAAATCGTAAACGCCTGTCTTCATGATACGTCCTCGAAACCAGGTTGGCACCACCACGTTTCACTTTTCCAACGCATTTACGTTACGATTCTAGGGATAATTTTGCAATTTCACACAGTCCGCCATTGAATTCCCCCTTAGGAGCCATTTTTGGGTTTTGCTGGCTATTTTTTCATCCTCTAGTGGTTGGTTCTTGTAGAGCCTAAAAAACTTTGAATCCTTGAATCCTTGAATCTCTCCATTTTTCTTTTCGGAGAAAAGACTCAAATGAGTTTTAGTTCACAAAAAAGTTTTATTTGTTTCTGGGTTCTTGTCTGAGTGGTTTGGAAATCTGGGTTTCTTGTTTTCTTCAATAATGATGGAGGAAGCGAAACAAAATAGAGAAAAGATTTATCTTTCCATGCAAATGAATGGGTTTTCGAGGGATGTGCTGCATAAATTCATGAACGGAAAGCGTTTTACAAATGAAGAAGAAGAGGAGGATGAAAGTGAAGAAATAGAGTTGAGTTTGGGGTTATCTATGAATGGAAGATTTGGTCTGGACCCGAAAAGGGATTCAAAAAAATTGAAACGTTCTTCTTCAATTTCAAACTTGGTTTTCACGGTGGGTGCTGGAAGTAATGGATACGGCCGGCAAGCAGTTGGGCTGGCGGTTGACTTGTACGCGCCGCTGACAAGGACGTGTTCGCTGCCGAATGAGGCGGAGGAGGAGTTGAGGAGGAGAAAGGAGTTGCAGACCATGAGGCGGATGGAGGCAAAAAGGAAGAGAATGGAGAAGTTGAAGAACGGGAGACTGGTAAAAGACAGGGCTGATTTGGAGGAAAATTCTTGTGAAGATAACAATAATAATCACAAAATTCATGAGTTTAATGGAACTGTCGACGGAAGTAATACGAATGTTAAGGTGAAAATTAATGGAAATGGGAATGAGATGCCATCATCTCAGGGATCAATTGGATCACAGGGAAGCGGTTCTTCAGGAATTTCTGATTTCCAGAGTCAACGCTCTGAAGGTATATTTGGCTTCTATTTTTTCCTTCTTCCTTTTCTGTTTTTAACTTAAGAATGAGTCGATGGCCAGATTTATGATTATCTGATTATTGTGCATTTTGTTGCTTGCTTGGTTGTAATTGCATATGGAATTCTTGTGTTTTGGCCTTATTGTGTACTTGATTCACTAGATCTGTATAGAAGAAGTCACAAGGGGAAGGATAGAGTTGCTGAGGATCTGATTACCTTTTTGAAGTGTATTTATCAATGAACTGAGCAATTTAAGAGAATCGATTCGTGTAATCATTAATCATCCCAACATAGATTTGAGGGGGAGGGTAATTATAGTTACTGAGTATCTAGTTTCATGTTGAGTCTTTCAGTATGTTTAACAATGACCCAAATGGATGGCAGTGAAAGGATTCCTGCAATTATCCCTATTTGGAAATCATACATATAGTTTCTGTTTTACTAGTTCGTGTGGGGAGAATTATTGTAGTCACCAAGTATATAGTTTGGAGTTGAATCTTGATGAACCAAATAGATTCAAAAGAAGGGATTCAATAATTCAGCCACGATTTTGGAACGAGAAATATTCTTTGTTCTGATGGAAACTTCAGTCGTATACTTCTTAATTTTATTTGTCCATTTTTCAGTTTTTGGTGGGCTTGAGGTTGCCATGTTGGTCGAAGGTAGCTGTATCTTTATTATTTAATTATGTCTAGCTCGTGATGTCAATATCTTTGACGCCATTTGAACATGTGCCTCTTCTAGTTAATGCATAAATCTTCTGCTTTTGTTTTTCTGTTATAATAACAGCAGTCCTACTACTTTTAGGTTTGTGTTAAAACTGAGGTTAAAATTATGTGCAGTTAAGAATCCATTTGATTGTGGTAAGAGGGTATGAGTTATAGCATGGTAAAAACCTATGTTAAGCTACATTGCCTCGAGGAAAATCTAAGTCCCCGGTCCCCACTCCACTTCTGGGTTCTCTTGATGAAATGGGGCAGAAGTTAAATTAGTACTCGAGCATGAACCAAAGAACTGATTTTGACATTTGATCAATGATCTGTCTCGTGTGCTTTCTTTTAGGTGAAGTTAACTAGTTCTACAAGAAACCAGGATAACTTCCCGGGAAATCTTTGTTTCTGGAAGGTTATTTTATTTGATCATAATGTTTTATGTTCTTTTCATAGTTATATGTGAAGTAGTCCAATGTTTTCCGGTTTCTTGTTCTCACATATCATGCTGATTTCACAGTCTTGAAGCAAGGCCCTGAGGTGAGGAGTCCTTCGAGCTTTCAATCTTTGCCAACTGAGCATAAACCATTGCGAGCTGCTGAGAAGGAAGCACAGTACATACTCAAGAACGTTATGCTCGATATGCCTTGCGTCTCCACAAAGGGTGACGGCCCAAATGGTAAAAAGATCGAAGGATTTTTATACCGATACAAGAAAGGAGAGGAAGTGAAAATCGTATGTGTTTGTCATGGTACTTTTCTCTCGCCAGCTGAATTTGTAAAGCACGCTGGAGGTGATGACGTTGCACACCCTCTCAAGCATATAATTGTCAATCATTCTCCCTTCTTGTAGTCGTATCGTTTTGTATCTGGTACCGGTGTCCTTAAGTAAGGGGTGGGTTTTTGTTTCTTGTTTTCTGTGGACTTGGGTGAAACAAGAAACTCTTCCCAGAGGATTGCCATGTCAAGATTTTTCATGGTGTTCCCTTCCATATGTATTCAGGTTCCCCTTTTCCTGCTCAATCAATAGACCTTTTTTTCTTGTAGCTGGTATTATTTTTTTATTTTTTTGGCTTTCCCACAAATCAAGCTCAAGCTGCGCTCGCTTGAAATCAAGCACACCTTACAATCGGTAGATAACTAGTCTGGGATTATAACGGGATCAAGACTACATGATATTTAGGATTCAGCAATCGTTTGACAAGATCAAAACAAGAAAAGTTGTATACCGTCCATTGTTTTTGCTGGCGTTGTACCAAGTAATTTAATTTAATGGCATGTCCAAATGAACGGCATCTTGTAATTTAATTTAACGGCATGTCCAAATGAACGGCATCTTGTTGATTACTTGAAGTGGCTACGTCTTTTAATATCAACAATTCAACATCATATAAAATAACAACAATAATATTACAAGCAAAGGCTATACAAATCAGAATAAATATTGCATTCTATAGAACAATCAGTGGGTGCCGAAATCGCATTGAAAAATGAGGTAAAGCTACTCTACAATTTACAAGCAGGCTAAAATTTTCAATTACTTACCTACAAGGGGAAACTAGTTAGCATTTTCTTGAAGTGTCAAGTTGAAAATCTCTACTGGGCTAATCTTTCTGTGTGGTGGTATATCAACAAAATAATTTCCCCATTTGAAGCTAACAAGATGGGGGTTGAAGTTGCTTTAGCCGCCTGACAACCTGCTTCATTGTCGGCCTGGTTGAAAGAGAGTCGACGGTACAGACGACAGCAAGGTGTAATATTTCGACCAAATCATCTTGCGGACCTTTATCCCATAAACCGGCAGTGAAGAATTCCCTGGCACGACCTTGGCGCAAGAGCATGCACGCCCACGCGACAATATTGAAACCGTTCCCATAGGGAGAAAATGAGGGATCCAGTGCTTTCTTATCCGAAATCAATTCTAGCAAAACAACCCCATAGCTATAGACGTCAGCTTTATCAGAGACACGGCATGTCATTGCATATTCTGGAGCAACGTATCCGAAAGTCCCAGCCACGCCGGTCGTCGCATGAGTTTCTGAAGTACCAAGGAGCCTAGCCAATCCAAAATCTGATAAATAGGCATTATAATCATCA
>CAVNYN010234855.1:0-11466 GCA_963692815.1 Nyctanthes arbor-tristis
AGTCGTTTAAGTGCAATCCTGACCTGATAAGTTATAACACAATTGTTGAAGGGCTGTGTAGAACTGGGAAAGTGAAAATAGCACACAATGTGGTAAAGGCAATGTGTCAAAAGGATGAGAATTTGAAGCCAAACGTTGTTACTTACACTACTTTGATCCGAGGTTATTGTAGGAACCAAGAGATCGGCATGATGTTAGATGTACTAAGAGAGATGCTTGATAACGGGATTAAGCCGAATGACATAACTTATAATACAATTATACAAGGGCTCTGCGAGGCCCGGCTTTTTGATAAGATAAAAGATGTTTTGGAAGGATGCCGTGGAGAGGATGGAGGATTTGTGCCTGATACATGCACTTTTAACATGGTGATGAATGCTCATTGCAATGTGGGGGATCTGAACGAGGCATTTAATACTTTTGAGAAAATGAAAAAGCTGAAGGTCCAGCAAGATTCTGCCTCTTACAGCATGCTGATACGGGCTTTGTGCCAGAAATCAGATTTTGGGAGGGCAGAAGAGTTGCTTGATGAGTTACTGGCAAAGGAGATTTTGCTACAAGATGACAGGTGTACTCCCCTTGTTGCATCATACAATCCCATTTTTGAATATCTCTGTAGAAATGGAAAGACAAAGAAAGCTGAGCAAGTTCTCAGGCAGCTAATGAGAAGAGGAAAACAGGATCCTCCAGCTTATAAAACTTTGATTTTGGGACATTGCAAGGATGGAACCTGTGTGGCTGGGCACAAGCTCTTGGTCTTGATGCTGAGAAGAAATTTTGTACCTGATCTTGAGACTTATGGATCGCTGATTGAGGCTCTGTTGCAAAAATGTGAGGCAAAACTTGCCTTTGATACTTTGGAAAAGATGTTGAAAAGCTCCCATCAGCCTAGAGCATCGACTTTTCATCGTATTCTCATGGAACTTGTCAAGCAGGGTTCTGCTCGTGAATCTGCTGGCTTGGTGATGTTAATGTTAGAGAAAGAGATCAGACAAAATATCAATCTCTCAACAGATACCATTAAGCTTCTCTTTGCAATTGGCTTACGGGATAAGGCATTTGAGATTCTTAGAAGTCTTTATGAGAATGGTTATGTCATTAACATGGAAGAAGTAGTTTCGTGCCTTCGTCAAAGTGAAAAGCTACTGGAGGCACTTGAATTGGTTGTTTTTAGTATAAAGAATGATCATAATATTGACATGGTTCTTTGTGGTACAGTTTTAACGTATCTTTGTAAAGCACATAGGACGTCTGAAGCATTTGACCTTTACTATAAATTGTTGGACAAGGGGATTCAACCACCGTTGTACTGCATAAAAGATTTGAGAATTACACTTGAAGCCGAAGGAAAATTGAAGGAAGCTGAATTTGTTACTAAGAGGATGCCAAAACCATAACAGTTGAATGGATTTGGTTTAAACTTGACATTCAAGCTGAGATCTTCATGATTGTTGTTGTAATAGTAGTAGTAGACTAACCTTTGGATTTTGTCTCTCTTCTTTACGTGGAGTTGCAGAGGCCAATATACATATTGTCACATGCTCTTGTTGGTAGTGGATGAAAGCCAGAAGAAATAATGCAAGTGTGGCAAGTTGGAGTTTTACTATGGACAAATAAGATAGCATGAATGGAAGATCTGGAAGAAATAAGAGTTAGTTGGTTCTGCATTCAGATGCAGACCAGGTTTGATTTGTTTGGAGTAATTCGAGATTTTTCTTAGTGGTATGGATGCTGCAAAATTTCAAGGGCTTCTGTACATTGCATCCACTGATGACTACGCACCTGGTTTTCACCAGCCTCATAAAGTGAGTTAAAATAGTAAAAATACTTTTACAATTGATTTGATAGGGTTCTTTAACCCCCCCCCCCCCCTCTAAATAAGCTGATCTTCAGGAATTAGGTTTATCTGTTGACACTTTTGATTCTTAAAATGCTAAAGTTTCTATTAATTCGATGATTCACCCTTGTTCTGGATTGAGAAATATTTAGGAAGAGAGTTTTGTTTGGATTGTGGAGATCAGTTTTGAGTTCGCCTTTTTGAATGATAATTATTTACTTATCTTTATAAACTTGCTTAGCTTATATTGACAGCATTTGGAATTAATGGAGTGGGGAGTTTCTGGAATTGTGTAATTGGGGTTTTGAATTGGATTTGAATTAATCCTCGGGTACAATTTAGAAGGGCCTAGTTCATATTATCATACATACTAGATGACATCTTGGCTAATATTCTAGGCATTTTTGAAATTCTTGTAAGAAGGGACCTGGGAGTTCAATCTTTATGAGTAGTTTTAGAAGACTTTTTTGGATGAACGAATGTTAGTATTAGCCCAAAGCTTTAGTTTTTTAGTATCGGAGCCAATAGAGAGTATTTGTCAACCTGGACCAAACTAAACTTGATATGGGCTAGCTATGTAATGCTTTGTCTAGCTTTCTCTAGAATGGACTTGCCCCTCTGAACCAAATTTTCCTTAACTTCAGAGGCAACAGTATTTGGAAAAACTACTACTCTAGTTTCCAGTCGGCCAAATTTATGTGTAATAACACTTATTTTATATTTTATATGTCAATTAATGAAGTGCTACCTTGGATTCACTGTGAGATTTATTTAAAATGGAAAATAATAAAATAAAAAAAATACTATCAAATAAAATGGTGAATTTAGTTGAGAGACCATTTTGCTTAAGTTGTGACTAGATTCTTTTATTTTACCCTTTAAACAGAAAGTTCTGTGGGTTATAACTTTTGAGCATTCCAACTACATATATCTGTGGCCTTATTATATTTCGGCCGTTTTTACCAATTTTTCAGTAAGCAAATTTCTTAACCACTTTTTGGCATTTTGTTGTGTAGGCATCAGATTTTGAATCGTGGAGTGGAAATGGAAATCAAAACTTGTGCAATATGCCCTTGCCTTGTTGAACAATATGCCTTCTCATTTTTGTCCTCTTGATCCTTGCAAAACAGCATGTTTCTGATGACTTCAACAAGCACTGATCTCCCCGAGTATGTCATTTGGAAAATATCGAGAAGATCAATCCAAATGCCTACCGATTCAAACTACCTAGTCAAATTTGTACTGCGAATAACTTCAATGTTGAATACTTGACTCCATTTTGCAGTGATGGTTCTGACGATGGTGGTGGCGGCGGCGGTTCAAGGCAAATGTGGCCTGGAGAATGATGGGATGCAAGCATTGGCAATGAACTAAATCACCGAATGTATATATTGGGTGTAAAGTAGTACACATACACATTTGACATTTCTACGTCCATCTTTCCATTCATTATAAAGGGTGACCCGTGATAGAAGACAGTTTTTCTCCAAAACCGTTATCATGGAATAAATCACTGAATATTTGATTTTTTAAATAGAAAATTCCTGAGTTCACAAATGTATCAATTAGCTTAGCATCTAGGAAGGCTACCACTTATTTCTGTGATATCTATTAGTAGAGAAATTAACTGGGGAAATAAGGGGGCAGTCCTTCTAAGAAGAGAGACTCTTCTTAGAAAATCAAGGGGAAATAAGGGTTTTTAAGTATATTATGTAGTTATTTATGATCTTTTAGTGAAAAATTTTTATTTAGCCTGAGTCCACCAACTAATTATCCATAATTGGTGTTAAAATCATCTAGTCTAGATTGTAATGATACATATCTCTGTTAATTCACTGGTAGATAGTTTTGTCCTTTAAAAAAATTTCAAATACCTCTGGCTTGTTGGGCAATTTTGCCCTCTAATTTCTCTCCATAAAATATTTTAATTTCTATCAACCAGTGAACTAATGGGTACATTTATTATTACTCTTATATTAGAATAGAAGTCAAAGCCATTTATCATTACTCTTATATTATACTAATAGAATTCTTTGAATGATATTCTAATTCTTTGAATGATGCATTTATGAGCTAATTTCATTTTCAACGTTTGGAATCCATGTTTTATGTGTACTGCATGATAGCTTAGTAGTACAACATTACTACATGCATTTGTGCATGTAGTACAAATTCCTTCACTAAATTTCTGAAAATGACACATCTTTTTTTTTTTTTTTAAACCAATAATAACAACATACTATTTCCAATTTTACTTGTACGGATGCATGAATTAATCTAAACATGCTAGAAGAAAAATGTTTTCCTGAGTTTGTCCAAAAATCTTATTAACACATAAAAAAGCAGGGAAAAAAAAGAAAGAAAATTTGATCCAAATGAAACGATGTGAGATAGATTTTTAGGCTTTGCAAAAATGAGTTAAAGCATTTTTTATTTTTAAAGAAAAAATAATTTAAAGCTTTAATATTATTACCATTAAATTAATTGTACTTGCCTAGGTAATTACATGCTTTGCATGTACTACACAACAAACGTCTTCTTCAAGTACGTACCTAATTGCATATTTCTTTAACATTTCATCTCTTTTACTTTGTACCCCCCAACATTTTCTTGGAAGGGAGAGACAAGAAGGAGATAGCAATGGCAGCCATATTTGAGCTCAAAACTCCTCCTTACCCACTGGTAAGAACTGTGACTTAACCATATTTTGCCCGACTCTGTGAATTCTCTCCTTTGTTTATTTCCTTGAAAATCTTGTTTCTTACCTATGTTACAAAACGGCACTTATAGTCAAAGTTTGTGTTTCAAGCCTTGTCACATTTTATCACCCATTTTGTTGTGTTTATTTGCTTAATGTTAATATTTTGATTAATGGTTTGGAATAGCTTAAATTTTATAATTTGAGGAAATAGGACGGTTATGAGTCATTGTAGCTGATTATGACTTCGACGTAATGTGAGGATAAAAATGAGATTCCACGTCTATATTATACATTGAGCTAAAGTTATAAAAATAATCTCCCATCATATGTCAAAATCCCTCCAAACAGGAGGGGATGATCATTGGACAACCCACACCACCATTGGACAACTCACGTCCAACCCATATGTAGGTTGTCCAATGATATCCCGCCACGTGTATAGGACTACAGGAGATCAGACTAAAACCAAACATGTAAATTTTTATACATGGTTCCACTCTGCAACTTGATCAAAGTTTCAAGTAATAACAAGTGCATTTTACCAAATTAAAATAAATTATGCGCTTGTTTGATAAGGCTTTTCCGAAAAGTGGATTATTTTGGATCATAAGATAGGAAAATATTTTTCTTAAGGATATGTTAAAAATAAATTTTTATAGAGTACATGAGGTGGGAATATAGTCAAAAATATTATCACTCATTTATCTGTTAATAGAATGATATTTACACGTAATTTGAACAATTCATAATCTATTCCAAACAAGTTCTATGACTTCTGAATGTTTAGGAACATGGCCTCCGAAATGCCAATTTGGCAAGTTTTTAACAGTTAGCATATATTGACTGTTTCCAAAAAAATAAATAAATAAAAAAAACAGTTAGAATATATTGACAACAATGTGGCCCTCAAAATGATCAGTTTCTGGGTTGGGTTGGGGTGGGGTATTCGGGACCTTTTAAGATGAATCTCCCAGTCTTCTTAATATACATCTTTTTACGAGCATGGTCCAGGATGCTTTGGAGCCTCATATGAGCCGTACAACGTTAGAATACCATTGGGGAAAGCATCACAGGAGTTATGTAGACAACCTCAACAAGCAACTAGCCGGAACAGATCAAAATGGATTGACATTAGAAGGCGTCATCGTTTCCACATACAACAATGGAGATCTCCTTCCACCCTTCAACAATGCTGCTCAGGTTAGCCTCTTAGGACTCTGCATCTTAGCTAACTTTATATGACGCCTCTCACTTTTGTAACCATCGAACAGGTGTGGAATCACGATTTCTTCTGGGGGTCGATGAAACCAGGTGGTGGAGGAAAACCATCTGGACAACTCTTAGATTTAATCAACAGAGACTTTGGTTCTTTCGAAGAATTTGCTAAAGAGTTCAAAACAGCTGCTGCTACCCAATTCGGTTCTGGTTGGGCGTGGCTTGTGTGTAAGCCCTCACCAACACTTTCATCCCTTTTGCAACTTTTCTAATCACCTCATGATTGTTTGGCTTTTATTCATTTTTATCTACTTATAATTTGAACTGATATCAATAACATTCATACCAGACAAGGACAAAAAGCTTGAAGTGGTGAAGACTCCTAATGCCGTGAATCCTCTGGTTCTCGGGGCTCAATTTGTGAGTATCTCTGCGTATTGAGTTACCTTAAAAATACTATGTCAATGCCATTTGATGTTGTTTCTTTCTTACTTTGTTGTGTTATTATCTGCATCGCCTGAGAATCTAATTGTTCTGCTCGCTTGCTGCAGCCCCTTCTTACCGTGGATGTTTGGGAGGTATACAATCAGAATCCAACTCTTTTTTTTTATCTTTATTCCTTTAAACAGAGCATCTAACTTATTTTCAATTTCTTATTATTTACCTTTTTTTTTTTTTCTTTCCTGCATACAGCATGCCTATTACCTTGACTATCAGGTGAGTTGTGTTATTCTTTTAGCTGTGATGCTCCTAATCCGTGCTTTCTCGTACATTTTTTATGACCTGATGGTTGTGTTTGTACGTGCATGTTTACAGAACCGGCGACCAGATTACTTGAACATCTTCATGGAGAATCTAGTCTCTTGGGACTCGGTCAGTTCCAGGCTCGAGTCTGCAAAGGCTCAGTCTGCCTAGAAGGAAGGAGAAGAAGACAGAAAAGAGATAAGAGAATGGAGAAGAATACCATCCAAGGCTGGCTGGTTGATTTCTGTTCATTATTGAAGGATTTCCATCCTATTGATATGATAGTGTTACATATGCTTTCCCGAATAAGTTGCGAAAGACAGTCTTCCGTTTTGTTTGCACCGATAGTTCGTACAAGTTTCTTTGCATTAAGTTTGGTGGAGGTGATGCTTTCTTGCTAATCCAAACAGGCTTTTGTTTGATCAATAAGATTAAGATCGAATGCAGTACTTTATCTTCTTCCGTGACCACCACTTGTCATTTCACATACTCTCATTGTCATAAAAAGTGTAATGTGTGAAAAATAGTCAACCAAGTCGTAAGCGTAGGCGTGCTTAAGTGCACCAATGCGTGATGCAACACAATGATTCATAATAAAATGGTTAAGCGTTGAGTCGAAGGTTCTAGCATAAACGTTGCCTAAGCGAGACTTACGTAAACTTTTCAGAACACAACTTGCTCAGTCATACTATGACAGTACATTGTTATAACACTCAAGAAAGTTGAGGGACCACGTTGAAAAACCAGCCCTTGTTGGTCGCACTGCTGCATCAGCATCCCCGTCAGCTCAGGTACTGATGTGGCAAAGCCTCATCACCTGGGAAAATCATAAGCCTAAGGCCCAGACCATTTTCCTTCTGCTTAATGTACTAGATAAAATAAGATGCACTCATCATCTTTAGATCACCGTCAACAAAAACACCAACAGATGTACTAAGTTGAGTGCTGGCCATTCAGATTAAGAAAGATAATGGTTGGGACTACACAAAAGCAAACCAAGGAAAGCTCTTATAAATTAGAATTACCATTCCATCAAATTCTACAGCCGGGAAAGTGGTCTCACCAATGATTCCTAAAAGAGATAAAAACAATGCACGCAAAAGAAAAAGACAACGCTACAAAAATAGAAAGTCTCCAAGTTGTTGTTCAGTCCCATGACGGTCTAGTCTCTCGTGCAATATCATCCTTGATCCACTTTTGAATTGGTTTTATGACGAAGAGGTACTGTTGGGAGAGAAGTGAAAAAAGATCACCCGGTGCTCAGATAATTCTAGCGTAAATGATCACAAAGCATTGAAGAAAATGTGAAGCTTTAAAATGTCACCTCGAATAATAAGATGAGAGGGATAAATATCTTCCCCCTGTCATTAGCATTTGGTCCTTCGATCAACTTCTTGTCAACAAGAATATCTCTCCCATTTAAGCCAGCATCTGTAATTGTCTGAACCAAATTGGGGATCCAAGGAAGCCCAGTTGGAAGGATCTGCAATTTGGACATATAATGTCAATGTTTAACATATTGATCGAGGCACAAAAGCGAATAAGCATGAAAAGGAGGAAAAATTATACAGAACAAAAACAAACCTTCTCGTCATTTTCATTCTTGTTGCATCTCCCACTGTTCTCGACCAAAGCAACAGGTATAGGAAAATCCTGGCGGAAGTAAAAATAAATTCATACACATTAATTATTTGGAGATTCAAGGAAACACTTAGACCAACTCTGTATCAGGTTCAATACTGATAAAGTACAAAAATTGATACTGATCATCCCAACTAATAAAAAATCATGCATAAATGTACTACCATGTAACATGTGTATATACATTATACATGCTTCATTCTCCAATACAGGAAGGCACAGTTTTCATGAATTTCACATTGTACACACAAAGTTTCAGGGAAAACACAATAAACAATTAAAATAAATAAGATATCATATAAGCACTTTGAAACCACATAAGAAATGAGCTAGGCTACAAAAAGGATCCAAACTGTACTTCATTTATGTCAACGGGGTTTTGTCATAAAGACAATCAACCTTGTTTCACCTCAAGTAAATAGTGTTCGTTTACACAATTTCAGCATGAAATCAATTTGAATATAAAAAAATTAAAGATTTCAAAATAAAAATAAAAACAACGTGAACAATAAAAATAACTATGGATGGTTAACGGCTATTTTAGTCCAAAAATAGACAGAAAACCAGAAGGGGAAAAGTTGCTTTTCACATGTTCAAACCGCGCGCAATGTATTCAGCTCTAACTTACCCTAATGGCTTGGATTGTTTTAAACACCACACCAGACATTTTAATGTTAGACTAAAAATTATACCAAAACTGACCTGAAAAATAGATCAGAAATGATTCCAAGAAAAAGTAAGAATCCACAAGGCAACCAATTATAATTGAACCTTGGCTTGCATCATCAAAGCCAAATCTCAAAAAGATACAGCTCCACATGTGCAAATATTAAAATTCTAACTACAATTATAGTTGATCACCAACAGGCCCTAATACCCAGTTGCTCCAAAATAACAAATGATTTTCAAGGAGGCTGAGTACGACCGGTAATAGTGTCTCTTCTAAGGGCAAGGTAAGAGAACAAATATGTGAAAAAGAAGAAACCAAGAGCTGTTGCAGATTTTTTGACAAAGATTTAAAGCAGCATACAGGAATGGGGAATTGAGAATGAGGATATTCTGGGTCAAGTACATACTTGGTGGGATCAGAAAGCCAAGAACACCTATTACCACAAACCAGATCTTGCACATGTTTGAATGATTAGATGAAACACGTGAAGACATCAAAAAGCAATATAAGAGCAGCTATGGCCAGTCAAACATTGACCACATCAGATGAGGATCATGGTTGATCAAGTAATAAACTATGTTATTCGTATTGCATAAACTCAACTAGCAATCTTCCTGTCCCTTTATCTCATACCGCTAATCATCAACAGAAGAAATTAATGTCAGAGGCACATAGATAGATAAATAAAAAAAGTGAAAACATACCTGAAAATCCTTTTTACTTATGCGAGCTCCCTGACGAACACATTTCAAAATTGACTCAGATCGTTTGGAAAAGAATTCCAGATAACTTAATCCATCTGGAGGAGAGAGCTGAGCATGTGTGAGGACAACCACCCCTTTACGCCAGATTTCTTTGCCAAAACTTTCAGTTATAGCTTTCACAACTTGCTTGTCCAGATTATCCACTCTATACGCATCCAAGCGGTCTACATAGAGCAAAACATCTATTGTCTTGTTCAAAAGAAACCTACCTAGGAAGCTGAAAAGAAATTCACATCCATAAACCCAACCATTCGATCAAACTTAAAACTGAAAGCAAGGAGCCCATGGTGATTAGTTACAACTTATCAAACCTTTTTATGGTTTCAAGAATCTGGTCACTGACGTATCCTCCTTCAATGAGCCCAGGGGTATCAATAATGTTTAACGCAAATCCTGACCGAGTGCGTGACACCACCATGGGTCTTGGAGTTTCTGACTGAAGTATCATGAAAAATTGTCTTGAATCCCAAATTATGGTAACCAAGCATTTATTCTAAAAATGACAGAGAGAA
This sequence comes from Nyctanthes arbor-tristis, assembly GCA_963692815.1. Classification (NCBI taxonomy): domain Eukaryota; kingdom Viridiplantae; phylum Streptophyta; class Magnoliopsida; order Lamiales; family Oleaceae; genus Nyctanthes; species Nyctanthes arbor-tristis. Next base: position 10,085 of record CAVNYN010234855.1, read on the forward strand.
CAAGTTATACCTGGAAAGCACTAACAGCAACAACTCGATCACCGACAATCGAGTTAACCGTCGATGATTTTCCCACCCCGCCTTTCCCCATCACTAGGATAGTCAATGTATTCATATCCTACAAATAATTTACAAACGGCATTACGGCCTCAACCCAAGATAAATACAGATAATGATAACAGGACACACTTTGGCAAACAGACATCAAACATGTAATAAAATCCTAAATTATAGATTTAGCTCCAAACAAAACATCAAGCTTCCAACTTTCTCCACATTTTAACATTGAATTTCCATTAAATACTATAAGCAATTATGTCCTGCTTCTAGGGAATCAAAACCAGCACATGATCTATAGAAAATAAGCTTGTCTCAGAAGTGAAAATTCTGACCTGGTTCTTTAATTTCCCCAACAAGTTGACCAATTTCTCCTGGGTGGCTGCAGGAAATTGCTGTAGTGAAGTCCATTCTCTGATTAATTGGGTCCCCATTTATCAATGCCTACGATACCAAACAGAAGAGAATTCAAAAGGTTAAAACAAGAATCCACGTCCATTAAACCTCCCCAAAATTCAGGAAAATAAAGATACGAATTTTGTTACAACCTAAATCGTACTCGAAAAGCACAAATTACATGAGATTAAACAAACACAAATACACAAAATTAAACAGTCTGATTTACCTAGAATGTGCTCTTCCGATCTCAAAGAACAAAAAACAGAAAAGAAGACTCGCGGATTCACGTTGACTTTTCAGAAGTCTGTTTGAGAGGATGAATAAATCGAGAAACAGAAGGAGAATTTTAGTGGGGAAAGGAGAAAGGGTTTTAAGGAAACCTTTCGAAGTAACCCTTACCGCTCGCTCGCTCGCTCTCTCGCGTGTAGGCGGCACTGAATGGGTTAATAACGATCTGATGATACTTTTAGGTTAGCACCGGTATTTTACAATTTTTATTTTTAAATATATGGGGACACAAAAGGATGTGTATATGTTATTCGAACTTAAAAAGGTTAATTTCACAAATCGTCTTTAACCTTTAAGTTTAATTTTGATTTCGTCTTTAATCTTTATTTTCACATTCCGCAGCTCTTAACATTTGATAAATATGAACAAATCGTCCCTTTTAACACTTTTTCACCAAAATTTTAATAAAATGATGATTATACCCTTAAACTTTTTAAATTTTTTTAAAAAATAATTGAAAATAATAAAAAATTTAAAAACTAACTCACCCCACCCCACGTCACCCTCCCCCTCCCCCTCCCCCTCCCCCTCCCCTGGAAGTCTAGCTGCAGGCCGGAACTCTGGCTGACTAAATGGGGGGAGGGGAGAGAATCCATTTCGCTGCCCGAAATGGCAGTCTCCTCCACCCCCCCCCGCCC
>CAVNYN010234860.1:0-12115 GCA_963692815.1 Nyctanthes arbor-tristis
CAAATCGACGGTGTGAATGTTCCGGCCTGGTTCTCCAACAAGGAGGCTGTGATTGGTGTGGGTTTTGGCAGAGTGATGCAGGTGCATTTTGATGAAATCTTGGCTGTCTATGATATAACGCCATGAACGAGAGACGCACCTGAAGCTTAAAAGGGATTTCACTGGTAAACGGGAGAGAATGTCTGTGACTAATCTGAAGGAAGAAGCATTATAGCAAAGATTTCCTCAGGTCTTCAAGAAATTGTTTGAAGCGTAGAGGTCGATCGTTCGTTTCTTTATAGGGGGAGATTCGCACCAAGCCGGTCCCGGTCGGGTATGAAAACTCAACACTCAATGTTGTGTAATTTGAGCTCCGCAGAAAGTGAGGTGATGTGTTTTTAGAAAATCACCTGTCAAGGTGTGGAGCTGGTTGGCGGGTGAATTTCCTTTTTTTTTTTTTTCTTTTTACTTTGGGATTGTTTGTCAATTAAATCACTTTACTTTAATTTCCATCATTCAAGCCACTAAGCTTTAATTTTCTTTCATAAGAGGTCACTACTTCTAATTCTATTTCTGGTAGAAATTAACAGCAATTAATGTCATAGTAATCATGCATGAAATTAAATATTGCCAAGTATTTAACAGTCACGTCATTAATTATTGTTACTTGATGTGGTAGAATCAAATGCAGTGACTTCCTATGAAATCAAATTATAGTGTGACCTGAATGACGGAAATTAAAGTATATTGACGTAATTGACAAATGAGTTAAAGTATAGTGATTGTGAATGAAATTAACCGATCATTAACTTGTCTTTTCCTTGAACTTTTTAAATCGACTACGAAAAATTCTAACCAAAGTCGACTTGGCCATCCAACAAAATTAAGCTTGACCCGAACTTGAGCTCGGGCTTTTTCTGAGTTGAGCCACTTCAGCCAGTGAGCTTTATTTTCCCTTTTTCTTCTATTATTATTATTATTATTTAAAAAATAAAAGATTAAAATGTGAAAAGCACATTGCAGCCTTGTTAAAAATGTAGGTTGCATCTTTTTACCGGTTGGCCTAGGGCATTTGGAGCCGGTGTACTTGGTTTTATGTAACTAGTTTTATTTATAATTGGATTATGTTGCAAGATTATCATAAATTGACACGCCATACTGATATAAGGTGACGAATAATGGTTTTCACCATGTAATTTTTTTTTTTTGAAAGCAAAGAAATTTCATTTCATTTCAATCAGCATAGTGTTACAACATCTACAAAAGTATACATAACAAGGAGAAGAAAATACACGATTCGACACAGATTAAGCCTGTCAGACAGTCCAAATAATTACATGACTTTCTCTGTGCCATTGCTTGCTTCTGCCCCTGTCGGAACATCCATGAAAACCCATCCCTGCCACACTACTGGAGGCATGATAGGAAAACATAACCAAAGGAAACTGCTTCACACCGTGAAGCTCCTCCCTCGCCGATGAACCAATTTTCCATCCCCAAGGCCCAAACAAGGACGCTAGAGGGTTGTGCCAAACCTACAGAATCAATACCAAAACCGAGCAAAGGCACACCCTTACTCACCACTACTAAACCCACATCAAGCCAGAATACCAAAAGGACGCAGGAGGAGTATGCCAAATCTACAAAATCGATACCAAAACCGAGCAAAGACACACCCTTACTCACCAGTGCTAAACCCACATCGAGCTAGAGCACCAAAAGGTGGGAGGCCGCTCTGATTCGATTTCCTAGTGGCTTACCACAGCACAGTGCCGGAGGGTCTCAAGCCAGGGTGAAAGCAAGAGCGATGGTGCCGGAGATGCGACCGATAAACAAAAACCCCAATATCCGAAAAGCAAAAATACCAAATTTCTTCACCATAAACACATTATACGATAATCAAAACAACCAACAAGCCAAAAGAAAACAAACTAGAAGAGAAGTCAGGCCCCAATTGGAAGAATTGGGGGGAGAGTCAGTCTCGTGAGCCTTCGGGAGAGAGGGTCACCATGTAATTTATTTTAAACAAAATTAATTATAATGGTTATAATCTATTGTTAGACGCTAATTTATAGATTTCTTACAGAAATAGACCTTAGTGACTGTTTGAAAGTATTTATTCAAATTGAATTATAAAGAGAAATTATAAAGAGGTGAAATGAGTAATGTAGATTTAATAAAAGTTTAAAATTTATGATTATAAATGAGTAGTTGTCAAAACAGTGGTAAGTGCGATTATAGTTTATTTTGATAAAGAGGATCAAGTCTTAAATGGATAAATTGCAGCAAATGTCCATAATCTTTGCATTTATTTAAATTTTCATCCTCAATCTTTAAATTTGGACAAATAGATCCTGACTTTTGCATTTATTTGCATTTCATTAAAATACATATATTTAATCATTGTAATGTTATGAATCATTTGGCAATCATTTAAATGAAATCTTTTTATAATTGAAAAATAATTTCAAATGCACATTATGTAAGAATATAAAAAAGTGACATATATATACACATAAAATATTGTATTGCACTCACATCACTTTTCTTCACTTTTATGTAACAAGAACTTTAAATTTAATTTTAATTACAATAGAATTTTATTTAATAGTTGCCAAACAATTCATAACATTTTAATGATTACATATTTGTGTGTGGATGAAAGTGTAAATAAATGTAAAAGTTGAGAATCTATTGATTCATATTAAAGGTTAGAGAATGAAGTGAAAATAAATACAAAAATTGAGAACCTTTGCTACAATTTCGGTGGCGAATATATAACGATTTGATTGCTTTGACGGGTCAAGACTCATGTCAGAGGGATTCCCGCTTCCATTATTGTCCGAAAAATCAGAAAACGGCAGGTTAGCAAAGTGTTTGGCCTGGATTATAATCTAGATTATAATTTACTATGTGGCATTGTTTTATTAGTTACTTTTTGAAAAAAATAAAAGATTGCGACTTGACTTTTACTTTTTGACTTTTTGAAAAAAGTGAAACCAATGAAATGATATTTTGTAATAGATTATAATCCAGATTATAATTTAAGTAAGTTGTCAAACACTCTGTAGGTTTAGGGAGATCGGAAGAGCACAGTGCATAATTTGATTGTCACACCACAAATTTAGAGTCTGTTTGTTCCTCTTTATTCCCTTAATTTATAAATTTATCAACCACTGATTTGACATTTGATTTGACAACTGTTCAATTACAACAATATATTTCACACTTTTTTATATTTTAAATACACATTGTACTTCCCTCCTCATTATAAATTTCTCAAATAAATAGGATCAAAAAAGCTTTTTGATTCTCATTATTCTCTAAATTTATAATTTTATTTATTATTGATTTGACATTTGATTTGATAACTACTTAATTACAACCATATATTTCAAACTTTTTAAAATTTTCAATACACATTATACCTCTCTCTTTATTATAATTTCCCCACATTTGAACAAATAATGAAAATCAAACAACTTTTTTTTTTTTTACTTACATACATACCCTTGAATAAAATCACACAGATGACCTTCCTTTAATATTTCTACATTATTTTTTGAGACAATTTTTAAAATGGCCAAATTCAAAAAAAGCAAGTTCAAATATGGCCCATTTAAAAAACTTGCACAAATATGACCATTTTTTAAATTAAAATTAGATTACTGCCTTTAAAAAATAATTTTTTCTTTTTTCTTTCCTTAAAATATGAGAGATAGGTAATGACTATTGGACAAAAAAAGTAAAAAATATGTTATTCTATATAATTTATCTGTATATCTTTACAATTACAATTATTGCAAAAGAAGTAAAAAGTATGGCATTCTATACAATTTATCTGTATATTTTTACAATTATAATTATGAGTTCTGATTCTCGATATTACAGTTTGATAAAAAAATATCCATATAATTTATCTGTATATCTTGACATTTAATCGCGATAATTCTCAATAGTTACGTCTTTGTAGAACTACTCTTACATTGCATTCTATATAATTGAACTGTAGATCTCAACAGTTACATGCTGTAAATCTAGACATTTTCTTTTATCAACTTTATTAAAATTGTCGCATGCGTGAGGCTCACGCGTTGGCAAATTCCAATCGGGGGATTGTTGCGGTTGGCTTCGTCTCGCCATTCTGCATCGACGTCGAATTCCTATCTGATCGTTACAGATTTGGCGATGATTTTAATTGTTATTGGAATTTTTTGTTTATGGGCAATTTTGTCTAAAAATAAGAAAATTGATATTTTTGTATAGGTTTAGAAAATGGTCACTTTTGAACTTGCTATGCTAAATTAAAAGTGATCATTTTTTACAATTTCCTCCTTTTTTTTTTTCAATTCCTCAATGCATAATCATCTCTTCTCTTTTTATTTATTCCCTTATTTAATCATCATCTTCTTTGCTGGCAATTATTTCAATCACGAGCACCGGCGACTTCGATTTCCTACAGAATCACCAGCGGAATACCCAGCAAGCCAAAATTTCAACCCTGGAAAATGAAAATTCCAAGATTTGTAAAAAGAATATAGAAATAATTAAATTAAATTGCATAAACAAAAGGAAATTGAAGTATTAGATTACATAAGGAAAAACTAGATTCTCGGATTTTGTCAAAACAAAATGTGCTTCAGTTTGATAACATGTCATGATTGCAAATATAACCATTACCCTATCATGTGAAACCTGTTATGATCTCAAAAACTGAATGAATGAAGAGGACGATGGGAAATGAAGGTTTCTTTAATTTGGAATTAGATGTATGCCGGAATGAGGTGAGAAGGTTGGCCTACGTAATCTCGAGGTTTAAGAGGAAAAAAAAATTATCCGGCAAAGTCCACAACCAGCCACTGCCCCTATGGCTCCGTCCGACAATAAGATCTTGCGAGAAGTCAAAGTAACATCTGATCAACACCAAACACGGTTAGAGGTGATTACTTTGTAAAAGTGGTGTGAAGAGATACCTATGTGAGATTTATTAATGTCCACCACATTATTACTTTTATTTTTATTTTTGTTATTGTTAACTTTTATATCTTATTGGTTATAAAAGTAATTTTATTGTGGTGCAACTAACTATTTTTTCTCTTGCATGTGGTGCGAAATAAAATTTTGTAGTAGTAATATAATTGTCATTATCTTTACATTTTGATTCATAAATTTATTGTAATTCCCAAATTACCCCTAATTCCATGTGCAGAGAGTCATGCTACTATGTATTGGTTTTATGGCTCTCCTTAAATGCAAGGATACTTCCTATTCTTCGTGGGTGTATGAATGTGCATTTATAGACTCATGTGAGATTAGAACACTTATTAAAAATATTAGAAAATTTTTAAACCACTATGAACATTAAAATATATAGGTATATATATATACACACACACACAAAAACTTTCTAGCACTATAGGTTGTGGGTGCACTCGATGTAGATTTCTAAATTTACCTGATGCGCTTCTATTCACCCACAAACTGTACCTTCGTGAACCACCTACACTGGTTAAAAATAAATTTTGACACAAACACACGTGAACCACATATATCTATATATCAAACTTTATGTTCCTTGTGTTATGTACAAGTAGTTTTATCTCAATTTGATTATGGCGCCTCCGAATGTGACGTTTAAGGAATCTCTAGGTGCATGAATGAATAGCACGTGGATTTGGCGTGCATCCATGCACTAGATGGAAAATTTTCAAGTTTTATCCTTCAATGCTACATTTGAAAATGAAAGGATGTCCGATAAAAATCTTCTAATACTTATGAGAGTTGTTATGGAAAAATTTTACTCGAATGGTCGTATCTCATGTGGTTATATGAATACACGCTCACATCCCAAAAGAATGTTTGACTCTCGTCATGGAGAAATGCCCGGCTGCCCACAGCTGAAATTTTCTTTTATTATAATTTTATAATAATAAATCATTGAGAAACTATTGTAATGAGATGAAATAAGTAGTATTAATTTTTGAAAATGTATTACTGTATTTGTAAATTTTTAGCATAAAATTTTGTAAATATACTTTTTGTTTTAAAAACAAGTAGCATTATTCTTGAGGAAATGAATTAATAAAGTGACACTAAAATGTTAAATAATGTTAAATAATAAATCAACTAAAATGTGGAACTATGTGATATTGGGTTCCAGTTTGGTCGGTTCTAGTTCGCCGACTTAGAAACCGATTTTGACCTTTTCGATTCCGGTTCCAGGCTGGAACCGAAATGGCTGACCAGTGCCCAGTCCTAATTTCATCGAGGGATGTCAAACTTGTGTCATCCTTTAAATAATTACAAGGCCGCAGATGTGATTTCATATGAACAACCTTTCATGGTAGGCTTCCCATTTTGCCGTAGAGTCCTGACTCATGACAAAATTTTCTGCACTGATATATGATCCATTTAAGTAGACTGAGTCATTATGCCACATGTAATGGGTACTAGTCCTATCCAAACCATGTACATTGTTTATTCATTTCATTATTGTATAAGGGGGGAGAAAGAAAGAAAAGAACGAGGGAAAAATGGGAGGGAAAAGAAAACAGAGCTCCCTACCACCCAGACTCGGTGTAGCCTGTACCAAAATCTGACATCTTGAATGCTTTCCCACTTTTCTCACATGTACAAATAGTATAACCAAAAGGGTAATTGTCAGCTAATATCCACAACCTTTCAACAAAGTTGAGTTTACATCTCTAGCCTTTGATTTTAGTCTTAAGGGTCCCTAACATTTTAAAAGTGTTACACTTAAAGTTCATGTGACGAAAACCAGCAATTTCACTGTTAAAATTATGAATATTTTGGTAAAATATAAAAAAATATTTTAATATTAAAAAAAAAAGAGAAAGTTGGGGGAAGGGCCCGCCCTTTAGTTGCCATTTCCTACAACTGAAAGGGGGAGAGTCTCCCCCCTTTTAGCTGCCAAGCTGCTGGAAATGGCAGCACGTGCTGGCATTTCCAATAGCACAGGGGGGAGTCTCCCCCCTTTGGCTGCCGATCCTTTTTTTTTTTTGGTTTTCTTTTTAATATTAAAATATTTTTTTTTTGTATTTTACCAAAGTACTCATAATTTTAACGGTGGAATTGACGGTTTCCGTCATAGGGATTTGAAGTGTAATACTTTTAAAAAATTAGGGACTCTCAAGACTAAAATCAAAGGTTAGAGATGTAAACTCAACTTTGTTGAAAGGTTGGGGACGTTAACTGAAAATTACCCTAAAAAAATTGCATTTAACATTCTTAAGCTTTTAAAAAAGTGCAATTAGACCTCTAACTTTTATTTTTCAGCAAAATCTCTGACCTTTAATTAAAGGGTTAATTTAACAAAGGGTCATCAACCTTTTATTTAAGAATCAATTGAGTTCTTAACCTTTTTTCACTTTCCTGGGTCTCTAGTCTTTCATAAATTCGCACGATAGGTCATTTTGCCACCATTCCGTCATTTTTTTAGAAAAATGACGCTTTTTAATTTTAAAATAAAACATTTAAAAATATTAAAAATTAAAAAAAAAAAACCCACCCTCCCTCCCTCCAATTGTTGCCAGAAACGACAGCAAAATGTTGCCAAAATTGGGGTCCATTTAAGGGGGATTCACCCCCTTTTTTAATGCTGGAAATTGCAGCGGTCTACTGCCATTTCTAACAACATTTTTAGGCCTCTTTCCGGCAGTAAATAGGAGATTTGTTGCCGTTTTTGGCAGCAATTTTTGGGAGGGAAGGAGGGGGCGGTTGGGATGGGATGGGAGTTTTTTTTAATTTTTTATTATTTTTAAAATGAAAAAGTTAAGAGTATAACCGTCATTTTTTTAAAAAAAATTGACAGAATAATGGCAATTATCGTATGAATTTATCAAACGTTGGGTATATTGGAGACCAAATCGATTCTTAACTCAAAAGTTGGACACCTTTTGTGAAATTAACCCTTGATTAAACGGGCAATATAATAACATTTGAAAGATTTACATTTAAAAATCCATGTAAATTGTGAAGACACCCAATATCCATTTGTAATATAATAATATTAAGGTATTGTTTGATTAGAAATATAGAAAAAGTATGGAAAAAAAATGAACTCTAGGTAATTGAATTCCGTAAAATTAATTTTCATAGGAAATGTCAATTACATGTGTTTGATTTGCTTAATTTTCTACCTAGAAATAGTTGTTGTTCTCCATCTTTTGGTGTTTGATAGATATTATTTTTAATTGAAATAATTCTTTTAACCAAATTTTATTATTTTGATAGTCATAATTTTTTTATAGAAATTATCAAGGGGGAGGGGGGGCGATTGGGATGGGATGGGATGGGATGGGAGTTTTTTTTAATTTTTTATTATTTTTAAAATTAAAAAGTTAAGAGTATAACCGTCATTTTTAAAGAAAAAAATTGACAGAATAATGGCAATTATCGTATGAATTTATCAAAGGTTGGGGACTTAAGAGCGTGGAAAAAAATATTGGAGACCAAATCGATTCTTAACTTAAAAGTTGGACACCTTTTGTGAAATTAACCATTGATTAGACGGGCAATATAATAACATTTGAAAGATTTACATTTAAAAATCCATGTAAATTGCCAAGACACCCAATATCCATTTGTAATCTAATAATATTAAGGAATTGTTTGATTAGAAATATAGAAAAAGTATGGAAAGAAAATGAACTATAGGTAATTGAATTCCGTAAAATTAATTTTTATAGGAAATGTCAATTACATGTGTTTGATTTGCTTAATTTTCTACCTAGAAATAGTTGTTGTTCTCCATCTTTTGGTGTTTGATATATATTATTTTTAATTGAAATAATTTTTTTAACCAAATTTTATTATTTTGATAGTCATAATTTTTTTTATAGAAATTATCAAGTTTTATATATAATTGTACTTTTTTCAATGTATTTTTTATTTGCCAAAATTTTGGCGAGTTCTAATTATAAGCTGAATATATGTTTATATTTGAGACAAAATCAAACGATGACGAATAAAAAAAAAGGATAACTAATGTTAAGCATTGTCCTACTTAATTTTTTCATAGACAATGATGATATGATGAGAATGTTTGAGAATGATTATGAAGATATGGTACATAGTGTGAGGTTTTCTGACGGTGATTTACCACTCATGATTCAGTGAATAATTTTGAGCTCAACAACTATCTCAGTAATGCACTTAATAAGTAAACGCTTATACTAAAAAAAGAATTCAGTGAGTGATTTGTGTATGAATATAAAGATAAAACAAAATTATAAACTTCAATAACGATCCATAATTAGAAAATTTGAAATGATTATAAGATATTATATTCATTAATATTAGTAAGAAATGTCATGTTACATAAAATCCCAAATGAAGAAAAAAAAAAGAGAAATTCTCAATTCAAGTGGATTTTTTCAATTTTTTTATATTTTACAAGTTAAAAAATATTTCAATATTTTAAGAAATATGAAATTTCAATTCCCTGAGAAACGAATTACCTAGGTCCCTCAAGGAAAATATTTTCCTTGTTTTCTCAGAAAATATAGTCATGTGACCAAAAGTGGGAAATATTTTTCACAAAAAAAAAGCCAATCAAACAGTATAAAAGTGAGAATTTAGATAGAAAACTAGTATTTTCCATGAAAAATTGTGGTAATTAAACACACCCTAAGTGAAACTCTCACATTTTTTTATTAAGAGTTTGTTCCCCTCCTTACAATTCCTTTGAAATACTCACCAAAAAAAAAATAATAATAATAAAAATTCTATATAAATTAAACGGTTGACCTATTCTTGACATTGCTTTAATTGACAATTTCAGCTCAATAGTTTAATTATTCAAAACAGAATAATAAACTACATTTTATGTTTAATATAAATGGTCAAGCAAACATCAAAAGTTGAAATTACAAGATATATCTAAACATAAGAGTCACTTTCCAAAGCCTCCCACCCCGTGTGGCGTGTGTAGATACACGTCACTTTTATTTAAAATGAGATTTTGTTACAAAAAAGGAGGTTTTTGAAAATTTTCCCTAAACATAAATTATTAAAAGATCTTCCCACAGTTTATTTAACCAAAATTTGTAGAGTTTACCACAAAAAATTGAAAGGTTGACAACCCAGTTACACTTTGTAGAAGAGTTGACGATCTTTACTGCAAATTTCCCCCATCGTTACTTTTGCCTTAAATTTATGGGAACCAGAAATGGAGCTAGTGGCCAAAATTTACGGGAACCAGATTCTCAGGTTGGGAAGTTGACTTTAGTCATGACTAGTCATTTCATTATCTGCACTGAAGGTAGGTGGTAATTTATGATACATATTAAAGGAGAAGAAGAAGAAGAGGAATTTATTCCATTTCATCCTGTTATTTGTTTTGATACATTATATCCTTTTATTTTTATTTCTATTTTAATATAAAAGTTTATGAAAAATTAATAATAATTTTATATTTCGTGAGACTATGCAGAGTGAAAATGGCCATTTCCGCCCTCCACTCAGCATTCCCTTGTCCAATCTTCTTAGTAGCGTAGGCCGGTTTGGAATAATTTTTCCACAATCAGTTGGGAAAATCTCCCTCAAATTACACAGTTTTGTGATGAAAATTAGTAACTCAAACGACTATGAAAGAGAGAGAACACAACAACATAATTAGTAGTAAAAGAAGACTCTTTTTGAAGACAAATTGCCAAAAACCACCAGAAATACTTTTTATTAGTAAAAGAATTTTCAGTTAATTTTCACGTTCACATCAGCAAATTGTGCCATAAAAGTACCACCCACTGGTATGAGTACTAGATTGTATTCCCATGATCTCTATGTTTTTTTATAGAAATAGATCGGGCTACCAGACCCTGCATAATCTCTCCCCAAACAAAAAATAAAAAACAATCAAAACCAGTCCCGAGACCTTCCGCTGGAAAGCATTCTTTTGCTTGATTTTACCATTTCCAACTCAAATGAGAATTCACTTTTTACGTCTATCTTTCCAGAAACAGACTCCTTTTTCTTTTTCATCATGAGATTATTTTTTCAACAATTTGAGATGGTTCCCCCCCCCCCCGGGGGGGGGGGCTTGTGGAAGGTAAACGCACATCTTACTGGGTTGTTTGAATTAGATTTTTTGTCACCATTCTCACTCCTATTATCGTCAAATTGTACGGAAAAAAGTTTGGGATAGATTGATGTGCGAATTACATAGCCTAAATGATAAAAGCATATCAAAAGCATTCACCAACAGAAGTGCTGCTCGAAAGCAGTAACCCAAAGTCCTTAACACGAAAGTAAAGTGAGAAAACATGTACAGAACTTCCTTGTTGACTACTTGTGGCAGCGACGTTGTACTGTTGGGAAATTGTAATTTCAGAGACGACAATTGGAAACGAACTATCTGCAATATCCATCAACTGCATCGTTCCTTCAGCTTCATATCCCTGGAAGCAATTTTCTGAGAAGAGATCCTCTTTTCAAGCATACATAATACAGTTCCTAAACCATAAACAAGCAGAACCTGTACCTCAATTGCATATTTGATCCATAAACTTTTCAAGGTATTATCTGGGAACTATGGATTCATTAATGCAGTTGTTGACTACATCAAATATATAATTTACATTCCAATTTTATTGGAATCAATATGATCCACAAAGTAAATATATTACGGGTTAATTTCACAAATCGTCTCCAACCTTTGAGTTAAAAATCGACTGGAACCCCAACCTTTTTTTTCGACCTCCTGGGTCATCCCCAACCTTTTATAAATTCGCACGGTCATTTTTGACGGATTCCGTCATATTGCCGTTAACTTTCTAATAAAATTATCGTTATACCCCCGTAACTTTTTAATTTTAAAAACAAAATATTTCAAAATATTTTGAAAAAAAAAAAAAAACCCACCCCACCCCTACCCTGGCAAGAATGGCGGCCGGAATGCTGTTATTTCCGGAGGCCAAAATGGGGAGGTTGCCGGAAACATTTCTGGCAGCAATTTTTTTTTTTTTGGGGGGGGGGAGTGGGGGTTCACCGCCATTTCCGGCGGCTAAATTTGGGTTTTGGGGGGGGGGGGGAGTGAGTCCCCCTCATTTGCTGCTGGAAATGGCTAAATACACTAGTGGAGCTTGCAGTAGTCCTTTAATCATTCTCTTTTCCAGCC